>RJWM01007820.1:0-76039 GCA_004363535.1 Dasyprocta punctata | reverse complement strand
ATATTTTTTCCATAAGAAATAATAGAAAACCAAATAATTGGTTCTGAGGGCCAAAATTACACAATTGAATTCATTTTCCCAGGGTTTTAACAAAGAATTAATGGCCCTACATTATGGAACTATTCCCCAAAACATGATAAATACTGTTGACAAAATATCAAGACACAATACAGAAAATAAAAGAAATTAAAATGTTGTCCAGGTACTTTACATTGACTTAGAGGCTTCCTGACACACCAGAAACTGGAGAGAAATTGGAGAAAGCAGAGAGATGTCATTTTTTAGAAGGAGAGTCTCCTTCCATAGTGACTGCTGGCAGTACATTTGTTGGGGTCTTTCTCTTGTTTGTTTTTTTTTTTTTTCACCTTTTCACTCTAAAATTTTGTCTAGCCAAGAGTCATGCTTAGAGTGATGCATCACCCCTTCATGTCCCCTGCAGGATTGGATGCATGATTCACTCTTGGCCCAGCCTGCAGAGGTTTTTTCAGGTTGGGTTTTGAGTTGGACTATTGAGGAAAGTTATGCATGCTGAAGCAGATCTTGTTTGAACTTTGCTGTTCAAATAGTGGAAAGTTCAGGCTTGAAACAATTTGACTACTGAGGTACCACTGTATATAGAAAAGATATTGTGCAATTCCCTATAAATTAAATTACAAGCTATATTTATGAAATGATATTATTGAATGAGTAAGAAATTATCGCACTAGTAATTGCCACTAGAGGGAGTGGGAAAATATTAAAATGAATAATCAATTTGAAATTATGACTACAGGCCTACATTTTTAAACATATTTATATGACAGGAATTTAATATGTACATTTATTACATTTGACATGGTATTCTTTGAAATTTTTAGCTTACCACTACAGTGTTAATTTTCCAACTAAAATAATAGAAAAATAGACCAAAGTTTTGAAAAACATTTATAAAACCTTACAAATTGAAATGTTCAGATGAGTTTTTTTATATTAAACATTGGTTCAATCTTTTTACTTAAAATATGTTTTGATGTTCTTTATGTTACTTTTCTATCACAGTTTCATCTCATTTAATATTTTTAATAAAATGTCAGGTAAGACTAATTAAGAATGAGAAGTCAATATGTTATATATAATTGTTACCTGATGGAGTGACCCATGGGGTTTGTTTTCCAGGTTCTTTGTATCCCCAACAGGAAATGGACAAAACACGCAGAGAAGGCAGTGAGGGTAAACACTGATTGAAGGTGCAGGTCTTTAGTTTCGCACTGCAGGAACAAAATACCCGATTGCGACAAATTACAGGTGGAAAGGTTTACTTTAGATCGCAGTTTGTAGAGATTTTTTTCCATAGTTGGCTGGCTCCAAGGAGAGGACGCATGGCAGGGGAGAAACTGTTCATGTCACGGCAGCGAGCAGGAAGATTTTGTCCTTTGGCTTTTCATTCCCTCCAGTCTACAAGTCTACTGTTTGCTGCCACCCATAGGCAGGTTAGGTTTTTCCTCTTTTGTAAGTCATGCTTCTATACCCAGAACTATGCTAAACCAGTCCAGTATCACACATCCCTGATCCGGTCACTACTAAAAGTATCACCTACGAGCTCAGGAGATTTTGGGAGTACATCGAATTATAGGCCATAACAGTGCAGAAGAAATGTACTCTACAGGGTGGAAGTGGACTGGTTAAAGAGCTTAAATTGGTCTTTTGCAATCAATATAAATGGATTTAGCTCTACCTCATGCAAGTAAGCCATAGGAACATTTGTCCTCTCAAACACTCACTTGACCTCTGAAGCCAGATATAAACTGTCCTTTCTAAAGAAGATTGGAAAGAGCATCTTTTGATTAGTTTTCCCCACATGTTAATGAAGGATGAAGAATCATTTTATGAACTGTCCTATTAACAGAGCCAGACTCAAGTGAAGGACTGAAAACAACACTTTTCTAATTAGTCCACAGAGCTCACAGAGCACAAGACTGAAGTCATTTTGGGTCCTAGTTCTGTGCGTGTCCTCTTATTTTAGGGAACATCCTATTCAACCAATTAGCAGTAGTTTCTTTATGGTTGGTTTTTATGACCTTCAGCATATTTTGCTCAGTTGTCTGGTTTCCTCAAGTCCTAATTGTCTACTTTACATCTAGTACATGTGTTTTCTATAGTATTTAGTTGTTAACATTCATAGTAAACAGGGATATGTGTTTCTGTGAGCAGCTAGAAGACCCGCACCCCCTCCACACACACACACACACACACACACACACACACGCACACACACACACACACTTACAATGACATAGTGATGGTAATGCTGTACAGGAGCAGTCTTTCCTTGTAGAAAGGTATATCTAAATATTCTGCCAACAGATTCATTTACAAAATAAAAGACAAGAAGAAACAAAGGTGTGAATTCCATAGTCTTTCAAACTCAACGATCAAAATGGTAATGCAGATGGGCCTATCATTTCAAATATAGACATTCTTGTTATAGCAAAGGAAACATTAGCAATAGGAATTGATATTTTCCCTCTTAAAATTTGCTTAAAATTTTATTGTATTGAACTGATAACTGATATTTTGCACACTATTAAAACATTAAAGAAAGCATATAGGCTTGTCTTTAAACAGAGTACATTAAAGACAACACTTATTTCATTAGCGATTTTCCATCTTTTAACTTTAATGCATTTTAGACTTTGGCTGTTAGTACATTCTTGACTTCTCATTATTCCAATATCACTGCTGCATCCAGGGTCACCATGCTGACATTCTGGCAATCAAGGATGCAGTGAACCAGAAGATGGAAAGGGCTAGGAGGCTTTTGGAAATATAGTTTGTGCTTTTCTTGTAGAGGAAATATAAATTTTCATGGGAAATCTGTAAAATATAACTCACCACAACTACATTATGTAGACATTGGTAGATGTAACAAGTATAGAAAATGAATATTTTTATCAGCAAAAACTGGAGCAATAAATAAATCCAAGTTTTAACTGATAGTAGAATAATGGAAATGAGTACTAGGCAGGTAGACTGTACAGGCTAACACACCATGGTCTAATTTTTGGTTAAATTTACAGTTATGTCTATGAATTATCTACTAAATGGAAGTAAATTATGTTGATACATTTAATATAGAATAAGAAAGACCTTCATTTACTAATAGAATGTTCTATAATTGTTTAAAGCTGAATTTTGATTTGCATAAAAACCTATAAATGAGATGGCCTATTTTCAATTATTCAATCTTCAGTATTCTCATTGTGTCTTCTAAAATATAAATATCCTACACAGTACATTTTATTATATTAACAATAGGGACTAGAAGAAAGAATACTTGTCCATCCTTACGCATTCCAAAATTAACAAAATAATAGCATATAATTGCCTGGTTATATTTTATTATAACTGTAGTCTCTTAAATAATTTTGTGAGAAAGCATCATATATTATTGACAATCCAAAACAAAATAAAATTTCTCATGCAACTATATGTACTCACAAAAAATGAGAATGTTTTATGACCTTTATAATAATGCTTAAAAAGCCAATTGCCATGTATGCTACATGACATATTTTAACAAGAAAGTATCAATTTCAAACTATTTCTCTATTCTAATAATTTCTTTATTCCAAGCTAGGAATTTAATATGAAGTGAAGATTTTTAAGAATTCCTAATACTTGAAAAGAAATAGAAAATTTTCCTTAGAGACTCTTCTTTAAATACAAAAGTGTCTTAAAGTTTATCAGACAAGAGTTTAATATTTTTTATCTGACCAATGGTAAAAGTAAGGACTGTGTCCTGAGAAATAAATGTATGTAACAGGTTGAGTCTCAGTGTATTCACATTCTGTATATTTACAGAGAAGACAGTGTTGGAAAGTGGGACAGCAGGCAGTAGGGAGCTATCTTGCTTAGCTGTAAGTGCTCATTTCACACAGCTAGAAGTAACGCAGGTGGAGATTAAGGAAGGTATGTAGCTGAAATCGTTCAGGCAATCAGTAGCTATGTCTTAACCAAATAGCAGCATTTTTCATGGGACTTCGTTTCCACCAAGAAAATTTAAGCAGATAAATAAAAAGAAGCTAAAAAGAACACACTAAATCCCCAAAGAACTCTAATTCTACTTTTGTCTTAGAGATATGCATCTAATGACCAGTGACTTGTTAGACATCTACTCAGAATAGGGGCAAGGTACTGAAGACCACATTTTAATCAGAGTTAAGAGCAAGGATAATGTGCTGCCAAGTTCCTTGACTACTTAACTACTCAATTTAGACCAGAGAATGCATATTTTGTTTTATATTTCCTACCCTTTAGACAATTATTTTTGGAGAAATGGGAAAGATGAGGTCAAAAGGTGCATGTAGGTGAAAATTAAATGCATATAAATGAATGCAATAAAAGAAATTAAAATATAAAGATAAATTATAATTTATATATCCATTATCAGAGCAAAAAATTTTCAGATTACTTAATTGTTCATGTTCACGTTATATTTCCATCTCCATTTTTCTATGCCAGTTAATTCAAATCAGAAAATTTGATAGGAGTAAATGAAAAAGACATATATTTTGATTTTCTAAAAAAGAATGATTTTTGATGTCCTATGTGATCTTAACTTAAAACAAACCAAAATTATATTTACAATTGTGATTAGTTGTTCTATATAGCTATTTCCATCTAAAGGAATAATGTCTTGTTAAAAAAATATGAAGCAGTTGCATGGACATGGAAATTATAGAATTTTTATATTTTTCCACATATGTCATAGGTAAAGAGGAACAATTAATTATCTTTCTTCAGTTTTATATCTCTACAGCATCCCTTTATTTGTTTTTGACTTGTTTTTAACATTTTCCCTCAAAAAGGCAAACTTTACAAGCACTGCCTCTAAAATACCTTATAATTATTAGTATTATATTTTACCCACATGGACGATTTGTCCTTTTACCTTTTTACTAAAATTTTGCCTCCTTCCTGAAATTTTTCCTGCCCACACAATCTAAAATTTCAAAACTCCAAACATCCTTATTCCTACATCATGTTTTCTTACTAAGATGCAATACGTTTGACTCATACATCTCATCTTTAGCTTGATTTGCCCCACAGTATTACAAACTCTGTTCAGTAAGAGATTTTCCTTTTTTGGTTGTTGTTGTTTTTGCTGTTTTTGTTTACATCAAATCTTCAGGATCTAGAATGTTGCCTAACATAAAAAGCTCATTAGATATTTGCTAAATAAATATATGAACAATGAAGACAGACATGAACGTGATAATACATTCAACGGAGTGAAATGCCACAGTTATATATCTTGTGAGTAACATTGTCTTCTAAGTAAAAGAAATACAAAACTATAAATGTTTTTCAATGTTAAATAACTAATTCAATCTTAGAGGTAAGATTACCTTATATATATTTGAGATAGATTAAAGTAATTTGACTCTGTGAATATTAGTTTTTCTGACATTGAAATTATACATGAATCAGAGGAAAAACATTTTAATATAAATTAATAAGAGACTAAAATCAGGCACACAAATAAAATAGTACAATATTTCAATTAATGATATTAGTAAAATATAGGAAGCAAAAAATTGTCACATATTACAAAATATAAGAGATGAGAAGTAATACACTGTTATCATTTTCATTACATTCATCTGAGACTCAATGAAGCTTAACAATTCTTCGCTCATACATGTGCCAAGGAAAAATGTATACTGTAGTACTGTCTATACTAGCAAATGAAAAAGTGAAAAGAAAGAATGGAATGAAATACCATTAAATTTCATGAAGACAACATCTAAATTATTTTTATGTAATTATGAAAAAAACATGAAGTGGATAATGAGATAGATTGCAAATATGGTTAGATGTTTACTCAATAGTGCAATGACAGGAATAAACCAACAATTCTCAGTAACAAATAACTCTCAGTGTTCAAAGTCTCAATTCCCCAGTCAAAAACTACGGAGTGGTAGAATAGCTTTAGAAACAAAATCCGAAGACATTTTGTATACAAGACACACATTTAATACACAAAGAAATTCATAGACTAAAAGAAAACAATATCTCATGCAAAGGGAAGCCCAAAAATGTAAAGGAGCAAACCTATATTCAGACAAAGTGGACTGTAAGTAAAAACTAATCAGAAGAGTCAAAGAAGGTCACTGTACATTGATTAATGTATAATCAATCTAAGAAAAGATAAAATGATTTTTAATAACAGGCAAGGAACACCAGTGCAACCAACACCATGAAATGAGCATCACTAGGTATAAAAGATCAGATGAACGTAAGCACAATTATATTAGAGGAGCTTCAATACCCCTAGTCCAAAATAGATAGGTCAACTTGACAATAAAATCAACAAAGAAATATCAGAACTGTGCAAAACCTATGAACAAATGTACTTAACATATATATATACAAGTATTCTATCCCAAAACAGAATATATATTATACTCAGCAGCACATGAGAAATCTCAATAAAACAGACCACATTTTGGCTAAGAAAGTATGTTTAAGTAAATGTGAAAGTATGTTTAAGTAAATGTCAAAGTCATATCATGTGTTCAATAAAGCTAGAATTTAGTAAGAAGGGAAACTATAATAATCATGCAGATGCATGAAAGTTAAGCAATACAGTTTAAATAATCAGTGGTTCACAGAAGACATCAAGAAAGAAAACTGTATTTAGGTTTAAATTACAACGCCAGTACTAAATAACAGAACTTAGAGGGCACAAAGAAAGCAAACATAGGAGGAAAGTTTGTAGCTGTGAACACCCACATCAAAAATACAGAGTAAACCCAAGTACATAACCTAATGAGGTACCTAAGCTCATAGAAAAGCAAGAACAACATAAATCCAAAGCTAGTACAAAAAAGGAAATTATAAAAATCACAGCACAAACTAATAAAATGGAGACTAAAATAAAATGCAAAGAACTAATGAGTTGAAGAACTTGTTCAACAAAATAAACAAACTCTTAACCAATCTTACAAAAAAGTGAAAGAAAAAATTAAAAAAGACACAAATCAATGCAATTAGAAATTGAAAAAATGAAATCACAATAGGCAATGCCGAAATTCAGATTATTAGCAATGTTTTCCAAAACCTGTATGCTGATAAATTGGAGAATTTAGAAGAAATTGGCAGATCCAAGGTACATATGAATTACCAAAAGTGAATCAATGATATATTAAAATCATGAATAATCTAATAACAGGCAATGAAATTGAAACAGCAACATGAAACTACCAACTAAGAAAATTCCACGTCCTCATGATTTTAGTGCTATGCTTCTACAAGAAATTCAGGGAAAATCTAAGGCCAATACTTCTGAAATTCTTTAATGAAATCTATAGGAAAGTAGTGCTTCCAATGTCATTGCTGGCAAACAGTATTACTCTGATTCCAAAATTGGACTTGGACCCAACACATAAGAGAACTAAAAGTTGATCTCTTTAATGAACACAGATGCAAAATTCCTAAACAAAACACTGGCAAACAAAATACAAGAAAATATCAAAAATATCATATAACATGACCAAGTAGGTTTGTAAGGATGTAAGGATGGTTCGACAAATGCAAATCAGTAAGTGTAATGCATCACATAAACTGAAGGAAAGACAAAAAATAAAAAATAAAAAATCACATCATCACCTAAATAGATGCAGAAAAGGCCTTTGAAAAATCTAACATTCATTCCTGAAAAAAAATGTTGAAGAAAATAAGGATCTTAGTTCAATCCAATAAAAACTATTTAGTAAAAACCTTTATGAAAAACTGAAAGATTTTCCTCTAAAATCAGGAACACAATAATGTCTACTATCACCATTTCTGTTCAACGAAGAACTTGAGATACTGGCCAGAATATCAGGCAAGAGAAAGAAATAAAATGGAGACTTATGGGAAAGGAAGAAATCAAATTATCATGTGCAGATGGCATGATTTTCTACATAAAAGACCCAAAAAATTCCACCAAATGACTTCTATGATCATAGACCAAATTCAGCAGTGTAGCACAATACAAAATTTATATACACAAACCAATAATATTTCTGTATAACGATAATCAATGCACTGAGAATTTAGGAAAACAGTATCATTCATAGTGGTATCAAGAAAAAAATTAAGTAATTCAGAATTAAACTAAGTAAAGTAGTTAATGACCTCTACAATGAAAACCACAGTACCCTTTAAAAGGAAATTGAAAAGAACATCAGAAAATGGGAAGGTAGTCCCTTTCCTGGATGGGCAGAGCCAGTACAGTTAAAATAATCATTTTTCCAAAGCAGATATATATATTTAATGCAATATAATACCACCAGCACTCCACAAAAATCTAGATAAATTAGTTCTACAATTCACAGGGCAGCAGTAAAGACTCAGAAGAGTGAAAGCAATGATGAGTAACTCAATCAAAGCAGGAAGCATCATCATCCAAGATTTGAAGTTGTAATATATTACAAGTCCACAGTAATAAAGCCAGCATGATACTAGTACAAGAGAAAACATGTGGATCAATGAACAGATTGTAGGATGAACGCAAAACCCAGAACGGAACACAGGATTAAGGCATATTCAGCTATATGATCTCTGACAAAAGGAACAGTAACATACACTGAAGAAAAGATAGCCTCTCTAACAAATGTATTAGGTACATGTAGTAACCCCCAAAAGGAATTTAATCATCACATAATCACTGTGTAATGCAAATGTGATAATAAAAATAAAACCCAATAAAGTTGAACTGCAAAACATACACTTTGACCATTTTCATCTCCCTTCTTCTCCCCTCCCCCATGCACAATAACCATCCGTATATTTTCCTGTCTTTTTATGTAGAATCTACATATTGAGAGAAAATATGAAGCATTTTACTTTCTGAATCCGGCATATATCTTTTTGGTATGAAAATGTCCATCCATTTTCCAGCAAATGACACAAATTTGTTCTTCTTTATGGAAAAGTGATACTCATTATGTACCTTCTCTTCATCTGTTTCTCAATTGTGGGGCATGCTTTTGTGATTACAACCTAATAAACTTGGGTATGTAGAAGTAGGAAGCTTCTGAGAGTTAAACCTGACATTAGTAGTCATTAAAACTGGACTAGGTTTAATTGCTAATAGAAATACTTAGTTACAATTAATCAGTAATCCTGGACTATACTTGCAAACCTGAACTGATGGTACATGAGAATATTTTTGATCTATGCTTAACTAATAATTCTGATAAAATATGTCAGTTCACTGATAAATAAGTACAGAGGTAGAGGTCACACTGAGTATGACAACAATTTAAGATGATGAGTGATTGGTCATCTAAAAGAGAACTGAAAAATGAGTATAGGTAAAAAGTAAGTATCTAACAGATTTACTTAGTTATTGTTATTTTAATGAGAATAAAGCAAACCAAACCAAATAAAACAAAGCAGATCAGAACAATGCAAATAACTCAGAACTTTGAAACAAAACACCAGGAAATCAACAGTGGCTACCATAATGACTCTTGTTTTCTTTGAAATAGTTGTCCATACCTTCAGACACAATAAATTCAAACAAAACAGAATAGTATAAAACTAATCAAAACAAGAGTGAAAGCATTGTAGGACTTTGAAACCAGACAATAGGAAACCAATAACTACAATAATGTCTCTTGTTTTCCTCAAAGTATCTGTCCATACCTTCACACATATTGAGACCAAATAATACAAAACAGACTAAAACCAATCAAAAACAGAATAAAAGCATTCTTGGTTTTCAAAGCAAGATGTTATGAAATCAGCAATGTCTATCATAATGTCTCATTTTCTTCAAAGCAGCTGTTCATACCACCACACATAATAAAATAAATTCTTGTAAATTCTTTAGGAGAAGTTCTAGGCATTTATAAGTCTATACATGTATATCTATCTTTTCTGTGTTAGATGAAAAAACAAAACAAAACAAAATACAAGAAAAACAAGAAGCAAAAAAGACAAATCAATAACAATAACAAAAACCCAAAACAATAACACTATAGGTTTTCACAGCAAGGTGGTAGGAACATAACAAAGGTTGTTATTTTGCTTAGTTATCTTCAGAAGAGTTGCTCAGATTGTCAGATATAGACTTGCAAAATTGATCTTATCCTATAAATCTTAACTGTTTTGTTCCAAGAACTAACAGATTCAGTGGTACAATCATCCCAGCTATCTTAGGTGTATATATACAAATTTATACCTTTTTTTCTTTTCCTTTCCTTCTTTTCTCCCTTTCCCTGTCTGAGTTATTTTTCCCCTTTGAACAGTTTCTTACTCTTTCACAATATTTGTTGAAGACTTTGCATCTTATTTATTCTTTCAGTTTCTTACACTTGGGAAATGTTGTGGCATTTACATGTGACTTTGATTTATTTCACTTATGAGTGTGGTCTCAAGTCGCATCCATTTATCTATAAAAGCCTCAATGTGATCTGTCTTTATACCTGAATAATACTCCACTGTATAAAAATACCACACCTTTTTTACCTGTTCCTCGTTTGATGGGCATTTGGGTTGTTTCCAAGATTTAGCTATTATAAATCGTGCTGCTATAAACATGGGTGCGTATATATCACTGTAGTATGATGTTTTCAATTTTTCTGGGAATAAGCCTAGAAGTGTATAGCTGGGTGAAATGGCAGCTCTTTGAGGAACCCCCAGACTGATTTCCACAGTGGCTGCACCAGTCTACACTCCCACCAACAGTGCAGAAGAGCTCCTTTTCCCCCACAGCCTCTCCAGCATTTGTTATTGATGGTTTTCTGACGATGGACATTCTTTCTGGAGTGAGATGAAATCTCAGTGTTGCTTTAAATTGCATTTCTCTAATGACCGATATTGCTTAACATATTCTCATGTATTTATTTGCCATTTGTATTTCTTCAACTGAGAAGTGTGTATTCATCTCAGATGCCCATTTTTGGATTGAGCCTTTGAATTTTGGGAATCTGGTATTTTAAATTCTTTACATGTTCTAGATAGAAGTCCTTTGTCTGAGGGATAGTTGACTAAGATTTTTTCCCAATTCATGGGTTTTCTTTTCACTCTGTTGGAGATTTCTTTTGACATACAAAAACTTTTTAATGAGATAAGAGCTCAGTTGTTGATTCTGGAAAGCATTTCCCATGCAGTTTGATTTTTCTTCCTGCATTATCTGCCTACCCCTATGTCTTCAAGGTTTCTATGCACTTTGTCTTCCAGCAGATTTAGTGTTTCTGTTTTAATATTTAGAGGTTTGATCCATTTTGACTTTAGTTTAGTGCATGGTCATAGACATGGGTCTAGTTCTGGTTTCCAGCATATGGAAAGCCAGTTTTTGCAGCACCACTTATTAAAGAAGGTATCTTTCTTTCAGTGAACATGTTTGGCACTTTTGTCAAAAATAAGATGGCTGAGTGTGTTTGTAGTAGTGGTTGTATCTTCTAATCTATTCCATTGATCTTCAGGTCCGTTTTTATTCCCTTACCATGCTGATTTTATTACAGCTTAGTAGTGTAACTTCAAGTCAGGGACTGTGATGCCTCCTTCCTTGCCTTTGTTGCCCAGAATTGCCTTTGCTATTCTAGGTCCCTGCTGGTTCCAGATGAATTTTAGGGATGATTTCTCTAGATCTGTGAGGTATACTAATGGTGTTTTGATTGGAATTGAATTAAATCTGTATAATAATTTGGGACAATGGCAATTTTCACAAAGTTTGTTCTTCCTACCCATGAAGAAGGAAAGTCTTTCCATTTTCTGAGATCCTCTTTGATTTCTTTTTTCAGAGTACTGTAATTTTCATTGAAGAGATTTTTACTTCCTTTGTTAGGTTGATTTCTAAGTATTTCATTTTTTAGGATGCTATTATGAAGGGTGTGGCTTCTCTCTCAGTGAGTTTGTTGTTTGTATACAGGAATGCTATTGATTTTTGAGTATTGATTTTGTATCCAGCTACAGTACTGAATTTGGTTGTTAAATCTAGAAATCTTTCAATGGAGTTTTGGAAGTCTTCTATGTGGAGTATCATGTCATCTGCAAATAATGATTATTTAACTTCTTCCTTTCCTATCTTTATTCCTTTTATTTTTCCCTATTGTCTAATTGCTCTGGTTAATGTTTCCAGCACTATATTGAATCAGAGTGGTGATAGTGGACATTATTTTCCTGTTCCTGATTTTAGAGTGAAAGCTTTCAATTTTTGAGCATTTAATCTGATGCTGGTGTTGGTTTGTCATAGATGGCTTTTATAAGATTGAGGCAAAGACCATTTACTCTGATTTTCCATAGGGTCCTTATCATAAATGTGTGTTGGACTTTATCAAAAGCTTACTCTGCATCAATTTAAATGATCATGTGATTCTTATCTTTGGCTCTATTGATGTGGTGTGTTACATTTATTGATTTGTGTATATTGAATCATCCTTGCATCCCTGAGATGAATCCCACTTGGTCATGGTGTATTACCTTCTTGATGACTTGCTGCATTCTGTTTGCCAGTATTTTATTGAGAATTTTTGCATCTATGTTCATTAGGGAGATTGGCTTGTAGTTCTCTTTTTGGGTTGGGTCTTTCTCTGGTTTTGGTATTAAGGTAAAACTTGCTTCAGGAATGAGTTATGAGAATTGCCTCACTTTCTATTTCATTGAAGAGTTTGAGGAGTGGTGGCATTAAGTCTTCCTTGAATTTCTTGTAGAATTCAGCTGTGAATCCATGAGGACCTGGACTTTGCTTTGTTGATAAGGTTCTAATTACATTTTCAATTTCATTAACTAAAATTGAGTTATTCAGCAGGTTTACATCTTCCTGATCCAGGTTTGGTAAGTCATATGTTTCTAGGAATGTGTCCATTTCTTCTGTGTTATCAAACCTGTGAGAATAAAAGTTTTCAAAATAGGTATTGATGATCTTCTGCATTTCCGCGAGATCTGTATTCATTTTACCCTTTTCATTTCTTATTGCATTAATTTGGGTATTTTCTTTCCTTTTTTAATAAGGTTGGCTAGGGGCTTATCAATTTTATTTATTCTTTCTAAGAACCAACTCTTTGATTCATTAATTCTTTGTATTGTTTTCTTAGTCTCTACTGCATTAATTTCTGCTCTAATCTAATAGTTTCCTCCCTTTTTTGGCTTTAGGCTTGACTTGCTCTTCTTTTTCTAGATATATGAGGTGTAGCATCAGGTTGTCTATTTGTGTTTGTTGTTTTCCTGATGTGGGAATTCATTGCAATAAAATTCCATCTGAACACTGCTTTCATTGCATCCCATAGGTTCTGGTAAGTTGTATTTGTATTTGTGTTTGACTGTAGATATTGCTTAATTTCTTCTTTTAGTTTCCTCTGTGACTCATTGACTGTTCATGAGTGTATTATTTAGCTTCCATGTGTTTAGGGAGTTTTTGCAGTTTTTTTTGTCACTAATTTCTAGTTTCATGGCACCATAATCAGATAATATTCATACGATAATTTCAATTCTTTTGCATTTACTTAGGTATGTTCTCTGGCCTAGCATATGATCTATTTTAGAGAATGTCCCATGTTCAGCTGAGAACTGTGTATATTCTGATGTTGTTGGGTAGAACACTCTGTACACGTCTACTAAGTCCATTTGTTCACAAGTTTGATTCAGTTCTGTTATTTCTTTGCTGATTTTCTGTCTATTTGATCTGTCTCTGTGTCAATGGAGTGTTAAAGTTTCCTGTTATAATTATGTTACTGCTTATTTGATTTTTTATTTCTATTATTATTATTTATATAGCTGGGTGCTTCCCTATTTGATGCATATATATGTAAGATTGTTATCTCTTCCTCTTGAAGTTTTCCCCTAACTAGCATGTTGTGACCTTCTTTATCTCTTTTAATCATTCTTGGTTTGAAGTTCATATTGTCTGCAAACAGAATAACTATGCTTGCTTTTTTTGGGTTCCTGTTGCATTATGTATTGTTTTCCACCCTTTGACTTTCAGCCTATGAATTTCCTTTTTGGCTAGATGAGTTTCTTGTATACAGCATATGGTTGGATGTTGTTCCTTGATCCATTCTGCCAATGTTTCTTTTAATTGCTGAATTGAAGTCATTTACATTAATGGTTATAACCGATACATATTGTATTATTTTTTCATGTTATCTTTGTTCTGTTGGTCCTTTACCTTTCCCCTCTGTTTGATTGTTTGCCTTACTTAGTGGTTTTTTTCTGTTGGTATTCTTGGAGTCATAGTTATTTTTCTGTCTCTCTAGAACATCTTTCTGTGTTCTTTGCAGGATTAGTTTGGTGGTCATGAAGTTCTTGAGCTGTTCTTTGTCATGGAAGTATTTTATTTCTCCATCAATTTTGAAGGACAGTTTTGCAGGGCGCATTAATCTAGGTTGGAAGTCATTTTCCTTTAGGATTTGAAATACTTCACTCCGTGCTCTTCTTGACTTCTTGTTTGTGTGGAGAAGTCTGGTGTGATTCTGATTTGCTTTCCTTTATAGGTGATCTGTCTCTTTTCTCCCACAGCTTTTAATATTCTGTTCCTATACTGAATTTATGGTATGCTGATTATTATATGTCTGGGTATAGATTTATTTTGGTTATGGCTAATTGAGTTGTATAAGCTTCACTTATCTGTACATCAGTTTCCTTTCTCATGTTTTAGAAATTTTCATCTATAACTTCTATAAATAGCCTTTTGATATCATTTGTGTTGTCACCTTTTTACATCTATCATTCATATATTATTTTTCTTTGCATCATCTTGCAACTGTTGAATTGTTATTTCTTAATCCCTTGTTATTATTAAAAGATCTTTCCTTTCCTGTTCACTCGCTGCAATCTTGTCTTCTAGGTCTGAAAGTCTATCTTCACATTCATTGAGGTGTTTTTGCCAGCTTTCAGTGGGATTTTTGATTTCTTGAATATCTCTTTGAATCTTTTTCATGCCTTCTATTTCTTTCTTGAATTGTTCATTCAAGGTTTTCATCATTTTGTAGTGCTCCCCAGTTTTTTTTTTTTCTTTTCGGCTCTGAGGATTGAACTCACCACCTCGTGCCTGCCAGGGCAGGCACTTAAGCCACTGAGCCAAACTCCCACCCCTGCTCCTCAGTTTTTTAAGTATGTCTTCTTTAGATGTATTCTGCATTTCTTTTATTACATTTATCATTTCTTCTTTTACTTGGGAGATTATTTCTGATCTGAGTTCCTTTACAGCTTCATGGAGTTGTTTCTTTACTTCACTTGCTATCATTTCAGAAGTTTCAGGTATATGTCTTACACTTTGTTCTCTGTCCGTGTCTCCTAACTTTGGTTGGGATGGGCTGGAAGTTTGAGACTACATTTTATTCTTTCGTTTTGTGATTTTCCTGTATTCTCCAGGTCCTTTGTGGCACTTGGAGGACCCTCAAATGGGGGGAGTATGCTGGGTGGACCTTCAGCACCCTGCGTGGCACTCCAAAGGTCCCTGGCTGCTCAAGTTTTCTGAGTGGGATTCTAACAGGTTCTGAGTGGTGTACCAAGGCTGAACAACTCTAAGGGGTACACTGTGCAGGCCTTCAGCTCATACCACACAGCACACCAAAACTCCCCAACTGCTTGAGGTCACTGGGTAGGGCCCTACCAGGCTCTAATAGAGGTGTGAGGTTGCACAGCCAGCTGAAGTTCACTGTGCAGGGCTTGAGCTTGTGCCACTCAGCACAAGGGGTTCCCCTGCCACTCAGGATCACTGAGCGGGACCCAGACAGGACCAGAGTCATTTCCCAAGAGTCTTCAGATATTTGAGGGTGCTGGGTGGGGCCCTATCAACTTCCAAGCAAGGTGCCAAAACTATACCACTGCAGCTGCACCACTAGGCAGATTTTGCTGTGCAGGTCTTTGGCACGTACCACTCAGTGCATGGATGTTGGCTAGGTATCCAGAGTCGCTGAGCAGGGCCCAGTCAGGACCCAAGCAACTTTCCAAAGGTCCAAGATGTTTGGTGACAATGGGCAGGGCCCTACCATGTTCCGAGCAAGGTGCTGAACCTAGGCAGAGATCACTGTGCAGGGCTTTGGTTCATGCCACACAGTGCGTAGACATTGCCTGGGTACTTGGAATCCCTAACTGATTTATTCTTTTACTTACTGGAAGGAATCAGGAACAAAATAATCAGAAAGGACAAAGATATCATTGTTTTACATCTTAAGTTTTCTTGTAAAATATGATCATACATAATTGACAAAGGTAATAGTTTATTGACCTCCATCATTAATGTTTTTTACCAGGTTTGCAAAAATCTTCACAAAGTGTATCTGCAGTAATATCAAAAGTCGAATTTGGAATATTTTTATTCTGTGGTTTATTTCAAAGAGATGGACATAGAAGCATTTTTGGACAGCAGACTGATACTGCATTCTGCTGTACTTTAAATTTTCTGAAGGTAGGAAAAAAATCACTCTCCATGCCTTTGAATAAAAAAAAATTTGCAGCTATGCTTTTGTCAAGGTGTTTATTGATGAATTGGATCTACTAAATTGTAAAACCATCCAATTTTCTTGTTCCTGTGGTTGTTTGCTCCAGAGTCAATATGAGAAAATCAGCACTATAGGCTGCAATTTTTCTTTTCTTCGAAATTCTTGCAGGCAAAGGATATTTCCTTCTATTCCTCAGCTACAGTTTTGCTTCAACCACTCCTGAGAGTTTTAAATCACAGAAAGTTATTCAATTCATTTCTCACTTTCTGAGAAATTATATTCACATGAAGGATAATTCTAATGCATTCTGGTGACACAAATATCTTGTACCTTTATATGCATTTAATTGAACCATCTTTATGATGGGATTCTTAAATTACACAAAATATAAATGAAAATAAAATATTTAATTATAATCCTCTTATGAATAAAACTAAGAAAAATAAATTATAAGACTTTTTCAGTATTCACTATTTTTCAGTAATGAAGAACTTTCCAAAATATAGAAAATAATAGATATTTATTAATCATATTACCATACACACACACACACACACACACACATATAAACACAGTTATAAATATGAATAACTGGGCCATATATGTAAGAAAATAAAACAACAACAAGTATAATTGTAAGAACAAATGATATATTATAGTCTAGTTCCACCACTTCATATCAGAATTTAAGAGCAATTATAATCAAGCAAGCTCCAATGATCTGATACTATATCAGACTTACAATTCTAGTGGGTAATTTACTGTAGTAAAATTTAAATTATCTATAACTGAAGTAGTCTATCTTATTGAAACTTTACTTTAAAAATGAGTTGGTACGTACTAATATTTTGTGAAGTTCACAGGACTATTACTTGCATTATTAAAAGCACCAATTTTTTTTTCAGTTTCCTATTATGATTAATAATTTTGGAGCGTTTAACTACCTTCATAGTTCATATTCTTTAATTCATTAACTAATTTGGATATTATTGTTTGAATCCACAAGAGCTGTCAAGGCTCCATGTGTGATGGTTAATTTCATGTATTACTTTGCAGAAATGGCCAGTCTGTTGATAAAGAATTGATCCTGGTTGTGCATGAAAGGCTGTTTCTAGATGATATTAGCTTTTGTAGAAGGAGTGTGACTAAAGAAAATGACACTCACTAGTGGGGTAGGACATATGGAATTTCTGATCAGAATAAAAATGCAGAGGAATGGCAAGTTTTCTCTCTAGCTTTTAGTTTAGTGCTTCATCTTCTCCAGTCAAAAAGGTACCTGGTTCTTAGATTGTCGAATGTTGTCTGGGACCTGCATTATTGGTTTCAGCGATTACCAGGTCTTAGAGTTGGAATAAAAGTACAACTTAGTTTGGCTTGTGTCTCCAGGCTCCAGAGAGCAGTTTGTGGAAACTCTTTAACCATTGTGTGAGACATTCCCTCGTAACAATTCTCTACATATCTATAGCTATCCTGTTGGTTTTGTTTATTTGGAGTACACTGAATAGTATACCATATTAACCACAAATTGCAAAAGAAGAAACACTTAAAATTTTCTCGCTATAATACTGTATGAAGAGAATTTCTACATTATTTCCAAATCCTATTATCTACTAAAAACCATAAAAAATTGGAGTGTTTTTTCCTAACAATCAACATAGCTTTGGTGAGAGTCACTGAAATGTTAAAATTCCTTAACTTGAAAAAGAAAAAAACTTGACTTTTGTACTTCAGTCATCTCATACTCTAGGTAAAAATCTAATAAAAATAAATGATTAAGACTATAAACCTGATAAATATCTTTGTTACATTTTTAAACAGAAACATTTATGAAGGAATCACATTCAAGCCAATTTGATACTTAACAGACTAAAATGCTAATACATTTTTATAATTCTAAAGTGATAATATTGTTTTTTAAGACTCACAAAACAAATACTGGAAAAAACATTTAAAATAATATAATGTGCAAAGATTGCATAAGAATTTTTTGATTGTATGATTAAATAATCTACTTATTTAACTTCATGACATGGTTCCCATTTAAGACACCCTTTTATTCATATTTGCTACATTATTAAAACTTTTCTGAAGAAACAATTGAGACATTTGACGCATGGAGTTTCCCACACTTGTGATTTTTGCAGATTCTATAATACTTTATAGTCTATTAGCTCTTTCTGCTCACTATATTATTTGCAGCTATCAAGTTGCATCCTTTGGAAAAATGAAAGGCTTTGAACACATGTAATAATTCAGTTACTCTCTGGGTGCCATTTATTGATGTTCACTGCCTGAATCTAATAATTCATGGAAGAGATAAAATGATCATATACAAATTCTGTTATGTTCATTTGTTATATGTAAAAAATTAGTAAATGCACACTTTCTCAACAAATTATTAGCTAATATAGCAAAGTAACTCTTAATAATGGTAAAATATATGCTCTGTTCTCTAGGTACTCAAATTTCAAGTCAAGGAGTTGTTTCTTTGCTATTCTCAAAGTGTTACTGTTCAGTATATTTCTCTAAAACCGCTTCAATTTTTAAAATATAATCATGTTATTCTATATTTTTACTAAAGCATAAAATGTTTCAATTTTAGACATGGAGGGTCTTTTCAATTTGTCATTTGAATTCTTCCGCCCACATTTTCTTGATCTTATTCTTGTTTTTATATCCAGTGAATTTACCAGAATGCATCTCTTTGTGTTCTGTTTCATTTTGCTATTTTTGGTTATATAATGTAAATATTTCTACTTTGCCACTCAGTTTAAACAGATTATTAGTTTAGAAAATTCTACTGAAATAGTTTGAGTGTTTTTTGTTCCTTTGAACTTTATCATCACTTATTTCAGTTACATATATGTTGAAATTTCCATATTTCCTATTATCATATCACTTTCCATAAAAAATATTTTGTTACTTCTTTTTTAATTTAAAATATTCAAAATTGTCTTCCAGTTACATTTACACTGAAATTTCTATACTTCCTACTATCACTTTCCTTAAAAATTGTGTTAATTTTTTGGGCCGGGAGTTTGGCTCAGTGGCTTAAGCGCCTGCCTGGCAGGCGTGAGGTTGTGAGTTCAACCCCCAGTGCCACAAAATTAAAAAAAAAAAAATCCAAAAAAAATTGTGTTAATTTTTTACTTTCAAATAATTAAATATTTGTTTCCTTTTTCTTTTACTTCTTCTAATGCATTGCCTGTTGTATTTATTTTTGTTTAGTCTTCATTTGCTTTTTCTCTTTCTCTCTTGCTTGTTTGTTTGTTTTTTATTTTTTGAGATATAGAGTTTTGCTATGTAGTTCAACCTGAGCCTGGACTCGTTGTATAGCCCAGCCTGGCCTCAAACTTTCTGTGTTACTTCTGCCTCATCCTCCCAAGTGTTGGGTTAAAGGTGTGCACCACTACACCTAGCCTTGTCGTAATTTCTAAATTAGTACTTTTTCTTTAAATTCAAATACTTTAAAAATATTTGGCAACGTTTTTCACAAATTGTCTAGTTGTAATTTGTATTTCTCATGTCGTGATTTTATTAACACATTTCAACTCATTTTTAAACTACCTGTTATAAATTTGGTCTTATTTTTAAGCAAGGTTTTTCCATATGGGTTTATTTTAACTAAGGATGTTGTTTTGCTTCTTTTTCTGGATTTGCTTCACTAATTACTTTATTTCCTTTACCTTATTACTTTAGATTTTCATTTTCATGTGTACTTAGTTTTCCCAAATTAAGGCAGACAATATGCTTTCAAACCTCACAAACACATTCCTGTGTGTGTGTGTGTGTGTGTGTGTGTGTGTGTGTGATCATAAAATATCTTAAACTGACACCTAAGAGTTCACTTTACTTTTATCCAGGTGTCATTGTCAATTTGACTGTATTCCTACCGGTGCTCAATTTTAATTACTTTCAGGAATTTCTTTGTGTAGATCTCAATATTGAATAGAAGTCAAGAGCCCTGGAATTTTAAGGAGATTTCACTTTCTAGCTCATTCTTATTGTGCAGGCACTGTGAAAAAAGTACTCTGATTGCACCTGTTATTTTTCTTTGGATCAGTAGTTTAACAATTATCATTTAAATATTTCCTGAGTTTTTTATTTTCATCCACTGTCCCATTATTTCTCTTTGTCTTTTCTGACAAAAATACCAATAAACATTCTGAGATTATGGCAGTTATTGGTTTGCCAACTACTGTTATGGTAAATCTGTATTTGTTGTGCTTTGTTTTTGTAGTACAACTGTTCTTCAGTTTTAATGTTAGAATCAGAAATATCTAAAATTGTGACTATAACTGATGCATTTTTCCAGAAATGCATACTTTTTGTCCTTTAAGTATAACTGTAGAACTTGGAAATCTCATTAAGTTTTAAATCATTTCATATTGATTGATATTTTTAGTCTCCTCTATGTTGTGCAAACAATCCTAGCTCTAGACATGAAGAATGTGACAGTAGGGGAATCAAATTATTAAAGAGAAGTAATAGCAAAACTTCATCTTTCATATTTGTCCTTCCTATTATTTTTAACAAACAGGCATACTTTATTTTGTGTGCTTTTTATAACACACACTATGAAATTGCATGTTGTTTACCTTTCTAAATTGTTATTACAGAGGGTACAATTTTTTTGTTTTTCTTAGATGCCCATCTCTTAATTCCAATCCACGGTATCTAGCCCAATTGCTTAAGTTATTTGCTACATAGATTTTTCTACTGCTAATATTACTTCCTGTAAATAACCTATACCTACATTTCCCCTCTACGTTTTTCAATTATCAGTTACAATAGTCTGTTTTTATCTATAAATTTCTTTGATGTTTTATTTTTCCCATTGTACTTGCATAGAGGTTATATTTTTCTCTTTTTCTAAATTAAGGAAATTAAGTTTATTTTTGAATAAATGAGATTGATCAATGTGTACAACGTTATAGTTAGGGTGAAACACATGCTCTGGTATGCTACTGCATAGTAGTTGACTATAGGTAATATCACAGCGGTATATATTTCAAAGATCTAGGAAAAAAGATTTTAAAATAAAGAAATGTCGATAAAATGCATATTTCACTAAATATAAACATTACACAATGAATGTATGGATTACAACATCACACGAACCCCCATAATTACATAAAAATTCATGCTATGCTAATAAAAATACACTTAATTTGTTTAATTTAGAAAAAAGTATATATATAACCCCTATGCAAGTACAATGGGAAACAATGAAAGTATGGAACCAAGGTCTAGAAAATAGCAAAAAATTTTTCATTTTATATTCAACTAATATATGATCTCATTTATTTAAAATAAAAACTTAAGGTACACTTTTGTAGGCTCCCTTTTTTTCATCTCAAGTTTTACACCTTCTGCCTCAACTTCTTTGCAAAATCAACTAAAATTTGTGTAAAGCTACATCCTCAATTATCACCATTTCATAAGAAAAAAGAAAACACTTCCCCCACATAGTGTGCAATGTACTAAATATTGTAAATATTTTTCTTCTTTATTTTATCTGACATTTTGATAGTATTTATCTTTATTATTTTTCTCTTTGCTGAGGCAGAATACTCAGCACCCAGTGTTAAAGGAGAAAAGGTTTATTATGGCTCACAGTTTGTACAGGTTTCAATCCGTAACTGACTAGCTCCAAGGAGGGCTGGCATGACAAAGGGGAACCCAGAAAAGACAGACAGAAAGTAGCAAACAGCAAACGAGTGACCCTTCTTTCTGTCCCTTATATATTATCCAGGCTACACAGCCTTAGGGAGAGTAGCACTTGTAGCCTAGCATTGCATCTTTGATCCAATCATTACACACAGTAGAACCAGCCACCTCCAAAACACCCCACCTATGTCCACATGAGGCTTTGGGAAGACATCTAGACACAAGCCATACAATATCAGACACTTAACTCATACTCTTTGGTTTAGTTACTTTTCTTCTTGCTGAGTCAAAATACCTGACACTCAAAGTTAAAGTGGTATTTAGCTCACAGTTTGTAGAGGTTTCAGTACACAATTGGCCGGCTCCCAGCCAGAGTGGCACATGCAAGAAGGGCAAGAGTTTATGGCAGTGGAAGGCAGCAAAAACAACAAGACAGCACAAGACAAGTCTCTTTCTGTCCCATATATTGTATCCAGGATGAAGGCTGTGCCAATCCGATCAGTGGACTGATCCAGCAATCGCCCACCCTTAATCCCAACACCATTAATCCCAGCATTGCACTATGAATCAGTCACACACTCTAGATTCATTCACCTCTCCAAAAACTCTAAGACTGCATGAGGCTTTGGGAGGACATCTAGACACATACCATAACAGTCCTTAAAGTTTTTTTTTTTGGTCTTACTTAATCATAAATGTATATTTATATTCTAAATCTCTGGCATATGATTAGGAGAATGAAGTTCCAGTTTTCGTTTTTTTTCCCTAGACCTTGATGCTATGCTTTCAGCACATGCATGTTCTGATATATCTTAGTTTGAATGCAACTCATTGTCTCCTTATAAAGAGCATTAATTCATCAGTATTTTAATATTTTTTTCCTCTTTATCACTTCATTTTTCTCCAAATAATGTTATAAATTCTCAAAAATCTCACAGTCAACTCTCGGTCATTCCCAATAATCTTCCTTTAATTAATTCTCACCTGAGCTAGTGTCAATAAGCATAAGAATTCCTTGTCAAATTTAATTATGTAAATATTTTTATAAATTTTTGAAATTTGATAGTAATGATATGACTGTAATTATATCTTCCTACCTCATACATGCCACCTCTTTTTCTACTGCATAGCAGCTATGGACTTCAGGATATATTGCTCCCAAAGGCAGTCTCTTCGGTGGTGCTAATAGAAATGAAATTAGAGTGGAGTTTTGTTTGAGTTGTTGTTTTCAGTAGAAAGCTTTTAATACAAAGAATTCCCATTTAGGCAGAAAGAAAAGATAGGCATTGAATTTAAAATAATTCTATTATTAATTAAAATATTAAAACTAGCATAAATGCACATATAGGTGACTAAATACATATTGGTTTATAGTAGTTTAGTCAGTACTAATATGATGCCTGCACACAGTAAATTTTATTTAATAGCAGCTTACATAGTTGTTACACAATTCATTATTATTAAGAAACTATGTAGCACAAAAATTATATTCAAAATATGGAAGATTTTTATATATTCTACTTTTACCTTCTTGCTAAGTTTCAGCTTGACCATATTTTTCCTTTTCTCACAGATGGAAACTTCCAGTGCTTTCTAGTAGAGTTCTACAATATATTGCAGTGATTTTAACTGTTTGTCAAGGATTCTATGAAGCCTAAATAAATGATTTAGTTTAGGTCTATATGTAGATCTCAATGCATGTGACAAAAACTGATAAAAACAAAAAGTCTAATGAACCTGCTATATATGTACTTCTGAAAAATTCACCAAGAGAATCTTTCAGGCACATGCAGTTTGGTTTTACTTAGTTGATTCTACTAATAGTGTAAACAAATCATCTACTATATACAAAAGTGGTAGAAGCTATATTTTTCCTCCTGTTATGCCTGTATTCCTACTGTGAAGACTTGAAACTGATGCTAATGTTTATTCATGTGTGTATGAGAAGGGAAAGCAGAGTCTTTGGAAATAGTTCCAAGAAAACCAATAACTTTTCTTTGGCTGCATTTTATTATTGAGTTTTAATTTTAAATGATATAATATTTAATTTTTATTAAAAAGATGTTTAAAAGACAAATATTCATTCAACAACTGAAGGCAATGGTTCATTGTCACTTGCTTTTTGGAGATGTATTAGAATTTATATAGTGAATTTATAAGTCTTATGGAATCAGTGAAAGAATGCAGAACAATTATAATCAACGATCTTTACAAAATCACCTTATATTATTGATTACTTTCATATATAAATGGCAGATACTCATATTAAACTATCAGGCAAATAGTTGATTTAATTATAGTGTTTATTTTTACTACAGGAAAGAATAGAGGGGAAAGATGAGAGGCAGTTTGTCATTTAGTGAATACCGGATCCAGGAATTGAAGGGAAATCACAATACAGTCTATTATTCACTTACATTATGGTTTAGCTACTTTATCAATTGAATATCTCTATATGATAGAAATAATGCTATCAACAACACTTAGGTTCAAGACGTTCATGTTTTAATCATCAGAGAAGGAACTGCCATTTTGTATTAGTTTATAAAACTCATTAAATTTAGAGTCATCTGCCACTATCTACCTCTTGGCTTTTGAAATACACACACACACACACACACACACACACACACACAGAGAAAGAAACTCACAAAGTTATTTTCTTCATACATTCACAGGCATTCCAATTTTATTATTCTGCATGCAATTCAAAACCATATCCAGAAGGTGGCATTTGACTGTGACATTAGGAAACTATAGTTATAAAAGGAAGCCTTATATCTGGGGTCAGTGTTTTGTTTGTGCTTCTATATTATTTTCTCTATATCTTATTGAGGAACAAATTTCTTTATAGTGCATCAAACTGATTCTTTCTCTTCTTGTTGGTTTTAAATAGTAAGAGCATATAAGAAATTAAGAAGAGCAATTGATCAATTTTACTATAGTAAGTGACATAGGTGGGGTGGAAACTAGATTCCTGACCATCCACAGATTTGCAGAAATGAATGATTTATCATAGGAAAAAATATGGGCAACATATTGAGATGATACTTATATATAAGCAGAAAAATGTATAGATGAGGAAACTGATTTGCTGATAGTGTTTCATGTTTTCTTGTGCCATTCAAAGTCAAAGCCAGTTTATGGATCTTGCTCTCCTTGATGTGGACATGAAGATACCTTTGTATAATTCTGAAATATCATTACACTCAATCTTTTTTCATGTTTTCTACAATAGCTCCTCTAGGATTTATAAATGTGACAACTTACAAAAAAAGAATTTTCATGGCATTATACAATAACAATTTAAAATTGAAGCCAATTCATAAAAATTAAAATATCATGGTAAGTAAAGTTTTATGTTTTATAAAGTGTTTGTTTGAAGTTGTTTCTCAGTAGGTTCAATGGAGCCATGTTCGATCTGAAGCAAATTTTTTAGTTGTACTTATTTTATGCTTTATGATTAAAAGGAGTCCAGCATTTCTGAAAGAATTATATTCTGAGGTACCCACAGTTACCAGTGACAAGATAAGGACTTAAAGATGCAGGTCAGATCATTTATATTCCATACCATTTATCTCATATTCTGACTGTGTAAAAAACAGATGAGTTATGGAAAATGGCTACATAATATTACATAAATGATCTGAGTCCACACTTTTCCATCCATATATGCATAGGTTTTATATCTTCTTGGTCCACAATGGAATCACTTATCTAGCAATACATCTTGGCCCAGTCAGTGGCTATTTCCTGTCTTCAAAAGTAATCAGAAACAGTATATTTCAATGTGTCTTGGAACATTTTTATGTATCATTTTTCATTTGCCTCTTTCTCATGTTGATAGCCCATATAATAAAATCTTTTGTCAATAAACTTGTTTACTATAATAATGTTGAATCATTTAGAATTCTCATGCTTCTCATCATCAAAAAGAAAATGACAATTTAAAAAATGGAATAACCTTCTAGGTTATAACACTGTGACATCGGAGTGATTTTTCTCCTTTGACCTTGGACCAATGTATGGATGTAGTGTTCTCCACAACATCCAGGTATTCCTTTAATGATTTTTGGTTCATATGTTTGAATTTGGGCTCAGTAGATTGCAATAACATTGTTTTAGTCACTTTCCTTATGACTGAGACAATCCCATGACTTAAATGAGGAGATCGTTTAAGCTCATGTTTTAGAAGTTTCAGTCCTGGCGTGGTCATAGCATAGGGCAAATGGAAGTTGCTTACTTCATAGTAACCAGGAAGCAGAGAGTGAATGGTCAGAGAGGGAGACATAGCCTTCCAGGACAGGCCCTCAGTGTCTATCTTTTCTAACCAGGCCCCTTTTCCTTCTGCTCACAGTGAATTTAACAATAAACTCATCAGTGGACTAATCTGTCTGTGAGTTTTCATGATGTATTCACCTCCCCAAAGTCCCACAAAACCATGCATCAGGTTTCAGAGTATATTTACACCTAAACCATAATACCTGTTTTCCAAATAAGAGATATTTTATTATAGATAACAGTTCAACCACAACTTAATTGATTTAGAAGCTAAAACTAAATAAAGTCATTTTGAAGTATTCATGCAACTTTCTCACTACATAGAGATGAAGTTTCTCTGTATTGAATGCTTGATGGATTCCAAATATACAGAACAACTTGCACAAAAGTCTCATAGTGTTAGAAAGGTTATGTCTGGAACTGATAGGGTTCACAACAGCACTCAGTATTCTCTTTCCCAATAATACTGGTCAATAGGAATCTTCAATAGTCCATTAAAAGCAAGATTGCTATGATCTAAAATCCTGGAATTAAGGTTTAGATCAGTTTAACTGAACTCTTTGATAGACTGAAAAAGACTTTCAATTCCTTTCTCATTTCTACCTTTGAAAAGCAAATTATAAATTTCCCCTGCCTTCAATTGAATGGATGTAATGACAAATTGGATCAATAAAATAATGACAAAGTAAAGTTACACCAGATTCTAAGCCCAAATCTCAGTAGACTTTTAGGCTTCACTTTACATGTTTTGGACTATTCATTCTGGAGGAAGCCATATGTAATGTAAGAATTCCAACTACTTTGAGAGTATCATTTTTTAGCAGTCCATACTGAGCTGGGCTTCCAAACATCCTCACCATTAATGGGTTTAGTTTTGTTTTCCAAACAGATATGGTTAATTCTTAGTCCTATCTCTCAATCTGTGTTTTGTTTTTAACAATAGTTATTGAAGATGTAATTATTTTAGCTCAAGAGAGATCATGCCTCATTGAGCAGGTCCTTAACGTACTATGGCTAATGTCCTTGTAAGAATATGTTACAACATAAAGATACAAAAGAAGATGATCACATGATGAGGCAGAAAATGAAAGGTTTGCAGTGTAGCTTCCTACTTTGAGATATCAACATGGCCAGGAAACACCAGTACAAAGCAGAAAATAAAAGAATTTTACAGGTTTAAAATGGAACCTTGCCCTGCTGACACCTAAACATTAGACTTGCAGGTTCCAGAACTGTGACAAAAATATTATTATTGTTTTAAATCATAGCATTGGTAGTACTTTGTTATGCAGACTTAGGAAACTTGTACAACCAGCAAGAGTAAAATGTGTAGGAAAATAGCAATCAAAACCACCAGAAGTTTCCACTCTAGCCCGTTGATTATTAACTCATTGCTTCAGGAAACGATGTTGTGACTTCCTAATTTTACTAGTCTGGGACACCCCATCTCCCTTGATTTTTTTTTAACTTATTAACCTCTCCTTAACAAGCAATTCTGCTTGTGCTTATAAATTCTTGCTGCTACACTGACTTAAGCATCATACTATCTAACATTCCACCTCAGGTAGAAATAGACCAAGTAGAATAAATGCCTAATAATAAGAAATAAAGAATGTTCGGAGGAAGAGTTTAAGCAAAGGACTATATAAAATCTTCTGTAAAAGGTAGTATGGTCAAGCTGTCAACTGGATTTCAGTTGGGAAATGGAAATAATAACAGAAATGAACTTCCATTCAGGTGTTCACTGTAGCAGACCACGGCTACTTTCGTTACACAGTGAAAATCCAAAATACCGTACTCATCTCTCTAAATAATGATAGAAATGAAATATGCAAAAGAATTTTTGGAAAAGAACTTTCCAGTAAAACCTGAGTTTGTGAGAATAACTTGTTAGACTCATAGTCTAAACCACTCATGTATCAAAACAGCAAGAGAGAGAAAAATCAGTTATGGTCATATGATGATCAGCATGATGTACTACTCACTTGTGGAGTAGTAAGATATTGCTTATTTATTAAGTTAACCTTGCTTAGAAACCAAATTACTTCCTTGGCATACCAAATTACTTCCAATCCGAGGTTTGCCTGTATTATGAATTAGTCCTTTCATATGTAAATATGGACTGAATTAGAATACAAACATGTTCCTAGATTTTCTATTACATCTTCTAATTTTTGGCACTATCATTCATATAAACAAGTATATGAAGCAAAATGCCAAAGGAATCTTACTATAGAATGTACACAATCATCTTGAGTGTGTTATTGGCTCACTATAGAAATTTTTAGAAAGAATTCAGTTTAGTAAATTTTAACACTTGGAGACAAAGTAGACTGAGAACATTTTCCTAACTCCTGCTTTAAATTAATATCAATCTTTAAAAAGAATTTTTCATCAGTGTACACACCAATTTTCTAATACCTAAACTTCTTCAGCACTTTCTAAATTTTTTTTAATGAGTAACTGAAAAGTCAGCTTTCTAAATAGAAAGACTTTGCAACACAAAAGTAGATATGAAAATAAAAATTGATAGTTAATTCAAACAGTAAAAGTTAAATGAAACCAAAATAGTTTAATTGATATATTAGCAAGATTCAAGAATATATAATGATCACAAAATAGGAGAACATGACAATAAATAAACTATTAAAGCACTGCATGGTATACTAGGAGATTAAAAAATTGAATAAAGTAAGCATATTCTGGGATTAAAAAATATAAAATGTGAACCGGGTTGATAATACACACCTGTACTCCCAGAACTGGGGAGACTGAGGCAGGGGGATTATCACAAGTTTGAGATCAGTCTGGACAACACTGTGAGTTCAAGACCACCCTGAACTACATAGAGAGACCATTTCTCAAAAAAAGACCCAAAAATAAAATAAAAATAAATATAAAAAAACCAAGCCAAAACAAAACTATATCTATATCTACATCTATATCTATATCTTTATCTATATCTCAATTGCATGCGATATAAATTGTATTTTGTACAAGGAAATATAAATAAATATATGAAGGTAAGAAAGAATGAAGGGCAAACCCTGCCCAAAACACATCCATTATAAGTAAATTCCAGTGCTGAAGTGTATCGTAAGTCTAGATATTGAAATAACAATGGCACTACCCTCTCTCTGCAAGTTTAAGAAACTAATAATGTGAACAACAAAGGATTGTTCTAAAAAATAAAAGTGCAACTTACGAAGTCCTGAGAATAGGTAGAAATTTTAAAGCAATTCAGATTAAGAAATGGGTAGACTGAATCAACAACATAACAAAAAGAATACACCAAATAACATATTTTCTAACAAATGGATTGGAGTTTTTTATTGAGACCAGTACTCTTGTTAACTCTGTGCAATAGTGTTGCATTTGAATGTTTCTCAAAGGTTCATGTATTGAAGGCTTTGAAAGGGAAACATGACCTAACATGGGAGATTGCAAGGTGATATTGTAAAATTAGTACCTAATGGGAGGTTTTAAATCAGTGATGGAATGCCTTCAAAGGGAACTGGGACTCTTGCTTTTATTAGCAGCCTTGTGATGAGCAGGCTTCTCCATCATATGCCATGACTTTTGCCTAGTCATAAGTTCAAAAGCAACAGGGTCAATCCATCATGTACTGAAATCTCTAAAACTATGAGCCAAAAGAGACCTTTCCTATTTATAAATTAATTATCTCCTATATTTTTTATTGTTGCACTAAGCTGACTACCCATTCCTGTTTGAATATGAAATACTGCATCAAGCAAAGCTACTACATTCACAAATTCATTATGGAATCTTCCTTTTAAAAATTTGTTTTGCATCAATATTTGTACTTCCTTGAAATCATTTAAGGAAACTGTTTTTGTGGCTCAGTGGGTGGGGGGTGTTTTCTTTGTATTTTTTGCCACTTTATTACCACTATCTCTTACACATTTTTAAAAATCAACTATTAAAGTACTTGATGAGATAACCACTCAGATCATACCATTTGGTAGTCATATATGGTCTTTACATTGTCCACAGCATACCTTGAAAGGAGAATGAAGTCCTGAGCTACTGCTTCTCTTTCCAATAAACTTATAATTCTTGATCTCACTATCTATGCAGACTATTCATTCAATATGCTGACTTATCAACTATGTTAACACTTCTCTTCAAAACTATATTTGATTCTCTAAATATTGAATTGACCATTCATGCCTATGACCACATTTTAGACATCGTTATTTTCAAGAAACATTATCCTTAGCTAGCAAAGATTTTGTATCCTAATAGTGTATTTTACATTGAAAATATCAATTGCAAGTGCATTTAATATATCTGACTATGAACATCATACCTTAGTATGCAACAGGGTGTCATCTCTTTACCATTTAATCCTGCGGTTGATTGGGGACTGCAGGTCAAGGAATCTGCTGCTGTTTAGAGTAGTAAAAGAATATCATACTTCATAATAACTTGAAGAAAGATAAAAATTTAAAATTTAAAATACAGATTCTACTGAAAGAATATCACTTTCATACTATTGTAAAATTAAAAAAAACATGGATTGATTTTATTTTATTAGTACACATGATATGTTATGGCTTGTGTCTAGGTGTGCGCCTTAAAGCCTCATGCGGTCATAGGTGGGGCTTTATGGAGGTAGCTGGATCTAGAGTGTGTGCTGCTGCAATCAAGGATTTGATGCCGGGTTTGATTCATGGAGTGATGCTAGGATAGAGGGTGTCCCATCCTGGGTGTGACTGCTATAGGCCTAAGGATGGGTATACTGGATAAGATACAAGGGATAGGAACAATGTTGTTGCTTATTGCTTTCTGCCTATATCTGCCTTTCTGTCTGCCCTGCTTTGTCATAGGCTCTTTATCCTCTGACACGTCTCTCTGCCATGTCACCCTGCCTCGGAATCAGCCGACTATAGACTGAAACATTTAGGAACTCTAAGCCAAATAAATATTTTCTCCTTTAACACTGTCTCTGCAATTAGAAAAGTAACTAAGACATGGTAGTGCATATTCCTTGTAGGAGGTTGGTACATGTATATAACCCATCTTAATTTAGTTTTCATCTCATATCCCTTCCCACCCTCCCCATCTGTCCACCTCTTGATCTCCTTGCTTTAATTTTGTACATACATGTAGCACATAATGTCTAAATTTCTTGTGGGGAGTTGGTACATGTGCACAACATTGTATATTTATTTCTTTATCCTCTCCATAGTCCCCTTTCTCTGTATATTTTCTTGGGCCTAGTAAAAAGAATTAAAAATAATGGTCCAAGCCGTCAAAGTTCAAAAGCAAACATTAGTACTTACAGTTGACAAAGTAGATTTCAATAAAAGGTACCACATATTGATAAAGGGAAAAATTCACCAAGAGGAGATGACAGTTGTAAGTAGACACACACCAAATATCAGCAAATCTGATTTCATAAAGCAAATATTACTTGAGAGATACCAATACAGTCATAATGAAGGACTTCAATACAACAGGAAAATTAATAGATGTGTCAACTAGATAAAAAAAATTAACAAGGAAGCATCATAAGTAAAATATAGATCGAATGGACTTTTCAAGCATCTACAGAGTATTTCACAAAACACCACAACCTTCTCCAAAGTACACCGCAATTTAGTCCATAATGCAAAAAGTGGCAAGTGAAATTTGACATAATTTCACGCGTTGTACTAGATCACAATGGAATGAAACCTAAAATCAACAGCAAAAAAAGCACAGAAATTCTGTAAATTCATGAAGATTGAAAAATACACTGAACTGAGTAATTGACTCTTGAAGAAAGCAGGAAGAAATTTTTAAGAATTGCAGAATCAAGTGGCAATGGAGACGCTACACATCAGAATCAGTGCAACACAATGAAAAAGCTTTAAAAGGATAGTTCTTATCAGTGAGCGCCTACATTAGAAATTAGAGTAAGACGAAGTAAAAACTTAATGATGCATTCAAGGCCCTAGAAAAGGAAGACAAATCAATTACAAAACTAGTAGAAGAAAAGAAATAATAACAATCAAAGTAAAAGCACAAGTGATCAAAAATAGAATCGTGGTCTCTTAGCTGTTACTAATGTGGAGGATAAGGTCTCTGTAACATCTATTAATATACATTTCAGCACGAACTATGCAAATCAGGTAACTTCTCTGATAAGGGGTTTAAAACAACTAGGTTAATTTACTACTATCATCAATTTGTTAATAGTAGTAGACAAGTTAATGGTAAAGGAGTGAAGAAATCCATATAGCATTCATTTTATATAACCACAAATAAGATGGTTGCACCCATCAAGGTACTATTTGACGTAGTGAAGTGTGATGTTGAAAGATATTTGTCAAAAATCTTCATAGAATTTGGAAATTCATGCATGGTATCAATATCTGGCATTTTTCTTATTAGTACATATTTGGAGTACTTGATGTTTACATTCATTTGGGGCAGTCAGTACATCTTCATAGCATACCTGGATCGCTTTTATTCCTCTTTCTCTTCTCACCCATTTCTCTTCCTCTCTAGGTGTATATCACTAGATACCCTTTCCTCATTTTATTATTACTAGCATTATTTTTATTTCACTTTTGAGACATACAAACATTACATTAATTACGGGCAGTTGAACATATGTGTGACACAACTTAGATCTTTTTATGTCTCCCCCCACCCATACTCAATTGCTTGGTCTCCTTTCTATTTTGAAAAGAAGTAACTCTGTTACCTCTTATCAATGTTTTATTTTGCTCTTTACTTCTACTTGGATTACTCAAATGGAAGAATACATGTAATATTGAAGCTTGTGAGTCTATCTTTATCTACTTAATATCACGTTTTCGAGGTTTATCCATTTTCCTAAAAATGTTTCAAATTTATCATACTTTATAGCTGAGTAGGAATCAATGATTTACAGATACCAAATTTTATCCATTTATCTGTTTGATGGACATATAAGCTGCTATCAATATTTACTTACTATGAATTGTGCTGCTGTAAACATTGGTATATGTGTGTCTCTGTAAGAGAATGTCTATTAATCTTTTGGGAAAATACATTGAAAGAGACTAGCTGGATCAAATGTAATTTCTAATTTTAATTTTAATTTTTGAGAAATATTCATGATGATTTTCATAATGGTTGTATGAGTTTACAATCTCATCAAAAATGTAGACAAGTTCTTTCTCCACCACAGTCATGCCAGAATTTTGTATTATTTGAATTTTTGATGATAGCCATTCTTTTCTGGGGTAACATGAAATTTTGGCATTTAGTTTACATTCCCTCTAATAACCACAGACTCTGAACAGCTCTTCAGGGTTATTGTCCATTTGTACTTTATGCTCTAAGAAGCGTTTGTTCCTTTCACATTCCCATATTTATTGGGCCTTTAATTTGGGAAGGTCAATTTTTAAAGTTCCTCATCTATTCTATATATTATTCCTCTACCTAAGAAATTGATGACAATTTTTTTGTCTTATTCTGTAGGTTGTCTCTTTACTATTTTCATTGTTTCTTTTGCTGGGAAGAAACCTTTTAATTTGATGTAATCTCATTGGTTGAATTTTTCTATGCTTTCTGGTGCAATTGGAGTTCTATTCAGAAAATCATTGCCTAAGTTAATGACTTCAAGAATTTTATCTAGTTTGTCTTCTAGTAGGTTAAGTATTTCTGGTTTAATATATAGATCTTCAATTCATTTTGATTTTAGTTTAGTACATGATGAGTGATGTGGGTCCAAATTTAATCTTCTGTGCAGAGAGCCAGTTTTCCTAGTACCATTTGCTAAACAAGCTATCTTTCCTCTAGTGTATGTTTTTGGCATCTTTGTCAAAGATCAAATAGCTGAATGTATCTCAGGTTGTTTCTGAGTCATCTGTTCTGTTGCATTGACCTGTATGTCTGTTTTTATGTTAATGCAGCATCACGCAATTTTTATTGACTTCTGTCAACTTACAGTATAACTTGAAGTCAGGTATTGTGATTACTGATGCTTGGCTGTTGTTGCCCAGGATTGCTTTTGCTTTTCTGAATCTCTTCTTGTTCCCTATGAATTTTGAAATTGTTTTGTCTAGTTCTGTAAGGAATACTGTAAGTATTTCGACTGAGATTGTGTTAAATCTATATATTAGTTTTGAGAAAAGGATATTTAGACAAGATTATTTTTTCCTATCAAGGAAGAAGGTATATTTTTCCATACTACATATACCTGTCCCTTCTCCCCAGTATTTGGAGAGTGGGTGATAAGGAGAAGGGACAGGTATATATGTAGCATCTATCCCAGAAGCCTAGCCTGTAGTGCTGTTTCTTTCTGTTAGGCTATATAAGGTGTTCTCCTAATGGCTGCTCCCCAGATGAATGGGGGTGGTTGGGGTGGTGCAGACCAGGTGTGGCTTCCCCTTTATCTGATCCAGATATTTAATTTAAACTGCATGTATCATTTCTCAGATTAATTTTCTGTTGCATGGTATAATCTCCTCTCCCCATCAAAGTACAGTATTTTCAGTGAATCCTCTCTGAGTAGCTCTGATAGGACTCCCCCTCTAGTTAGTCATGTAGCCAGTCTCCATGGTTGATGTTTTAAAAAATTATATAAAAGTGGAAAATTGCTTATAAGACCTGAAATTTCAGGATGTCACCTCCCTTTCCCATATTTTTCAGTAATGTCATTGTGTTCTGAAGACTTGATTTTCGTACGTCTTCCTTTTTCAAGTGAGTAATGTAGTCATTAAAAGTTGTATCCCATTATTTTAACTCTTACCAAGATCATTTTCTTATGGTATACTGAAAATGCATCATTTGGAGGGTTTATCCGATTGTTAAGAAAATAAAAGTTATTAGCAAAATAGAAAACATCTATGCTTGCTTGTAGAATATAATAGGTGCCTATATATTATTAGAGTGATGACATGGGCCAATATAATTTTTAAATAAAAATTGTTTCAAAGTAGTATATTTAATGTTTTAGCGATGTCTTTTTCAGGGGAAATAAATATTCTCTGTGCATGGGGGGATTGCACTGTTGGATTTCATAGCTACAATTATAATTTGAGCATCTAAGAAGCTGATAGTGCCTTTAAGAAGTTTTACAAAATTTATCTGAATTCTAAAATCAGGACTTTCAGAATACTATTTATATAGAAATATGGGTGGATATGTATGTCTTTTATGCAATCTAACATGCTGTTAGCATACATATTTTTTCCTGTGCATCATCTAAAATGCGCACTTTAAAATTAGGTTTTATATAAATGAAAGAAGAAATGCTAAATTTTTCTTTATCCATATTTGTCATTTTGTGATCACCACCTTCCAAATCAGTTTGGCATTAGAAAATGGTCATAGTGGAATTGTGTGGTGATCAGTCATCTGAACTTGATTTTATTTGCATAAATTTTAACCATCTGCCACTGGACTTTCACTGGTTAAACCTACACATATCATTATTTAGGATTTATTATTGCAATGATAAGTTTGTGTTTTTCATTGTAACACTCAATAAGATTTCCTTGTTGAGAAAATTATGGTTTAACAGGTAAATCAGCAATAAGCAGTCTAATAATTATTTAGGCTTTTGTTATCATTTTATTCATTTGACCTGCATTTATTTGGGATAAGAACAGCCCCTACTTTTAAATTCTCACCTCTATGTTTACAGAGGTGAGTTTTTCAGCTTACAAAAGATGCCCTGATGTGCTTAACAGATAGGAAAGAGATCTTGAGGGGCAAACAGGTCTATTAGTATCATTATGGCCATAGCCAGCCTCTTCTCCTCCACTAGTGATCTACAACAGGAAAGACTACTTTTTCACTTTTTAAAATAGTTTCATTTCTTTACAAATAATAACTAAAAATTTTAAAACTATCCTTATTTTGAAGTCCCTTACGTAAAATAAGATATAGCTAACCATGCTGGTCATGCCAATACTTTAATCTTTACAGAACTATTTGCACACTAATGATTTAAAACACATGTCTATAAATGTCAAGAATATCTATGTAAAATTGCATTTAATATCAGGCTTTCTTTGTCAATCATAAAGCCTACTTGAACTAGTTGTCAATAGAGCTTCATGCTTCGTTTATCATTTTGACTGAGAAAAGACCAATTAGCCCTTGACTGCCTCAGTCAGCTTTTGCTGTTTATTGATTAATCTATTTATAACTTTATGTCATCGGTTTTTCAAATGAAGATGCAGGTTCAAAATTGCAACTTTGAACCTCTCAATAATTACTTAAATCCTTTCTCTGACCTTTGTCTCTTGCATCATTAGCATTTTGCCTGTCTAAGTTCCTCCTATACGGAGCTGCAACAGATTAGAAGACTCTCTCTGGATATGGACTTATTTTCTGTCAGTTTGTGATTTAATCTGTCAGCAATTACTTACTTTACTCTTCATAATTTTGTGAGTATCCAAAATATTTGATGTGTGTATGTGTGTGCATGTATGCATGTGGTTTGCATAGTTTTGTTTCACAAACATGCTTGGACACATAAGGAAATTTTAAATTTTATAAAATGTTCTTTCTCTGATCATGTGTTTACTTGTCATTGTCATTTATATTTTCTGGTTTTCCAGTCAGTCCTATTCAGTTACTGACTTTTCCAACTTTTTACAAGGGGGTTTTCTGGTTCTTTATTCATTGGTGTGATTGAAATTAAAGTATAAAAATGCTGTGACTATTAATATGCTACTTTTAGCAGTTATGCAGATGATTTTATTTAAAAAATGCAGTCTTCATATTTTAGATATATTATATAGAGAAGTTAATTTAAATGTCCTATATTGGTCATGTAAAATGTGCTCTTATAAAAATTTTGATGATATGGTTGAACTTTTGCCAGAAATTTTCCTTTGATATGTATAAATAAAAACAAAGATGGCATGAAATTAGTTTCCACAGTATGAAATTATTTACAGCAGCAGTAGGCCAAATTCTCAAAAAAAAAAAAAAAGGCATTGCAGCACATGTGTGTCTGAAAGGCTGGGAATTTATGCAGCTTGACTCCACTGCATCTGGAGGTCGACAGCTGGTTATTATGTACACCTAATTTACCGTAGCACTAAATACCGAAAGTGAAGAGATCAATTCACCAAAGGTCCTTGGTTCAATAGGTTTAGCACTTCATATTGAAACTAAAATGTGGAATAAATTAGGAAAAGTCCTTTTCCACACTGCCTCAATAATAAAAGAACCCCCACAGTGGATAAGGCACTAAATGGAGTGTCTTTAATGTAATTATGTTGATGTTAATAAACTAAGCTTTTGTCAGTTTTATGAAACTATTATAATATTATTAATGGTGTTTAACCATGTATCAATCCCTGGACAAATAGCAAGTTTATTTTCAATATCAAATTACTCATCTTTGAAAGAAAATAAAGTAATAGAATTTCCTACTTATAGGAAAATTAATTACAGGAAAATTAATGCATTTCAGAGGATAGGGAAAACATTCCTAAAGGAAACATAGTATTTTACATTAACTTTTATATTCAGAAGTATATATTAACCCAATATATTTAGTTAGACATTTAAAATACAATTATAAAAATATGTGTTAGCTCATTTCTGTGTATGTGCCACTAAAATAAAATTGAAAAAAAGTATGCAGTGTATTCTAATCATTAAATTTGAAATGGTTATTCAAAATCTTATATACAAAATACTATGTATTTATCTCTTTTCTGTCTCCTCACGCAATCATTATAAATGTAGGAAACCCAAGGACACTGACAAAGATAACCCCTGTCATAATCCATAGTTGAATAATATCCAGATATATCACTCTTCTTCATGTCTGGTTGCACATATTCTTTATTTTTTATTTAAACTAAAGTTGTTGAAGTGAGTTTTATATTTATGTATACTATCTCCATTTATAAAAAGCAATGCTATTGCTATTAAAAAAGAGGCTTAACAAGTTACTGCAAAAGGTACGGACTATGCCTGTCATCTCAGAAAGGTCCCTTCTGCCCCCTTGCACACTGTACCTTCTGTCTCAAACTATCAGTTGACAATGGCCATTTAGTTCATTGGACCTATAGATTTTCTTTCTATTGAATGACATTACACACAATCATGTAGTGTGTAGTACTTTGTTGTTGTCTTTTTACACTTAGCATAATGTTTGTTAGATTAATCCGTGTTGCATTATGCATCAGATACTTGATTCATTTGTTGTCAAGAATTGTAAGACCATGTATCTACACATTTTTATGAAGAATTTCAAGAAGAGAATCAAAGACAACAAAAACAAAGAAATGATAAATATATAAGGTGTCAGAACTGCCACTTACTCTGAATTGACTATTATATATTGAATACATACTGAATGATCATAATGAAACCCAAAAATATGTATAATTAATGAGTCATTCAAAAAGAAAAAACAGAGTTGTAAATTTTACTATAATTTTAGCATTTTTCATTGTGGTTTTTTTTATGGTTTCTTTGGGGGCGGGGTATAAGGATCAAACTCAGGACTTTCGGCCTGTCAGGTAGATGCTTATACTACTGAGCTATGTCCTCAGTCCCGTGCTATTTTTTCAAAAAGTCTTACTAATGTGTTGCTATGAGTGTACCTGGGAATCAAAGTAGGTTTGAACCTAAAACATGGAACAAATCTTTGGTAAATAGGAATAACTATTTTGTAAACCATAAACAGTCTTTACCATCAAACAAAACTTTCTTCTTATTTTTATTTGTTTAGTTCATTCAACTGATAGGTTAACCAGAACATACAATTTAAAAAACATAATGCACATGTTTTTCAAATTAAAGTTGATATTTTATTTAAAGTAGTAGAGAGCAGTTCATGGCTGGAGACACTTAAAATCTCATGACAGATCATAAATTCAAGGCCAGCTCGGATTATGAAGTACCTTGCCTCAAAAAAGAAAAGAAAGGGAAAGAAAACTAAACAACAACCAGAAAAAAAAAGATGGGATGAAGGGAAAGAGAAAAGAAGAAAGGAAGGAAGGAAGAAAGTAAGGAAAAAAACAGGAGGGAAAGAAAAAAGAAAGGTAGGAAGGAAGAGAGGAAAGAAGGATTATAGGTTTTTCTTTTTTCAAAATATTTCTAAAACTAGGGCTGGGAGTTTGACTCAATGGCTTAAGCACCTGTCTTGCAGGCACAAAGTTGTGAGTTCAATCCCCAGTGCTGCAAAAAAAATTTTTTTTCTAAGACAAGCCAATCTAATATAAAATTGTGCAACTACCTCCTAAGTATAAAAAAAAAACATGATATTTAATTTTTCATAGTTTCATATGCTTATTTTTTAATTTTTTATTAGTACCTTTTAGATATATATAATGATAACATTCATCATAGAGAATCTGTACATGTACATGATATTTCTTGATTCTTTTTATTTTCCCATTCCCCTCTACTACCTTCAAATCTCTTCCCCTTCTTATTTATGAAAGCTTTGTTTCCATTTTTCTTCTATTCTTTGTTTCTCTGGTCCCTTCTTTCATTTCTCCTACCCCCTTCCTCCTTTCCCTTTGCATTTGAATATTTTCTTCCAATTTTCCAATATCAACTATACATTTTGTTCCTTATTTACTTATAGTTTGTCACATGCTTATTTCAAAAGTCCTATTTCTTCTGAGGTACAATGCTTTCCTAAGAATATTTTTTTCAACACTAAAACAAAACACTGGTACAAAGATATATTTTTAAAAAGAGTGGTTTTTTGGTCTTTACTAGACATCCCTGCCCTATAAATTAACATGCATAGAGAAGTTAAGACAGTAATATATAAATGCATTGCTGATATTCTCTTTTATATCCCAAAATAGGTTTCTGTGTGTTTGTCTGTATTTGTCTTGTCTTGCAACTTTAAGTAGTTGTATGTAAAGTCACTATTGAACATGCATGTTTAATCAAATATGTCACAGTGATACCCTGAATTGCAGTGTTACTCCTGATGTTGAAATAGACATTTGTCTTCTTTAGCCATGATTCCCTGAAATGGCCCAGCTGCACTAGGCAGTGTCAGTGATGACTCTTGTTTTCTTTTCCTTGTTTGTTCCCTCTCAATCTTCTTTGTTTTCTTTAGCTATAATGTCTCATTTTCTTCAAAACTGTTGTTCATACTATCACACATAATAAATCCAATAGAACACAATAGAATAAAAGCAATGAAAACAAAAAAGTAAAAGCATTATAGGACTTCAAAACAATATGACAAGATATCACCAATGGCTACCATAATGTCTCATGTTCTTCAAAATAGCTGTTCATATCATCACACATAATAAAATCAAATAAAACAAAGCAGAATAAAACCTATCAGGATCTGGCTTAGATTTTCAATCTCCCAAACAAGTATACAGTGAAGGTTTAAATAAATGAGACAAGTGGTATGATTTTAGGGCTCCAGGAGGATCAAAACCCTCTGCAGAGTTTGAGATTCTGGAGGCTAAGACAAAGAGCTTCTCTGGGGAGCCCATATTTATTACATTTTCAAACAAAGAGAGGGGGTACTGAGGAAAGTGTGGAAATTGAGTGGACCTTGGAAATCACTTCAAAGGCTTCTCCAAGTAGTAAATTGTGCCAGTTTAGGAGAACTCTTTTATCACCATGATGATATTTATGGTAGGAGTGAGATGCCCGCAGGGGTGAGATGTCTGCAGCTGCAGTCTCTATCTACTTAATTGGGGTTGGAGCCAGGAGTCCCCAGCTGTGGCCTTATCTTATCTTTTGAGGTATCTCTGACATCACAGGCCACTACAGGTCTCAGTCAGGACCAGTGATTGATAGAGGTTCACTTACTATGAATCAGCTCCCATCACCAGGCAAGGGGCCTAGGCCTAGAACAGAGAAACATTGAAAGTCAATTAGTTAATTTTCAATCCTACTCAGAGCCACTTCATAGTGGTCTCCAACAAAAACAAATGAATTAAACAAATGAATGAAAGCATTATAAGACTTCAAAACAAGATAAAAGGAAAACAACCACAATTACCATAATACATCCCATTATGTTAAAAATAGCTGCTCATACCATCAGACACAGTAAACTCTAACAAAACAAGATAGAATAAAACCAAACCTACTGAAATTGTGAAAACAAAACAAGAGTTCAAGGCAAGACTATAATAAATTAATTTGTTTTCTTTTTTATCTTTCTCTTTCTTCACATTCTCATTCTTTTTTCTTCTCATTTTGAGGCCCCTTTGGCTCTATTTTATCTATTATCTATCTATCATCTGTCTATCTATTTTGAAGTACAGAGGATTGAAATCAGAATCTTTTTTTCTGTGTCACATCCTCAGCCCTTTTTTTATTTTTTATTTTGAGACAGAGTCTCACTGCTCAATTTGTCTAGTCTAGGCTTGAACTAGCCATCCTCCTGCCTCAACCTCCCAGAGTTACTGGATTACAGGGTTATGACATCACACCTTACTTTCTGGAATCTCTTAGATCATATTATCATTTTTTCTTATTATCTTTTGTACTAACTTTTCTGTGTCTTTTATTCTTTATTTTCCTACTCATAGCGTTAATGAAAGCTGTGGCGATCTTAGTCCCTTTTTACACTTCTCTATTTTGTTTTTAGATTTCACTTACACTAACGGATTGAGTCATGCATTAATTTTTAATGAATGACTTTCAACTATAAATCTCTACTTTTATTCAGAACTCTGATTTTCAATTTTGTATAAAATGTCTCCACTTGTATAGTTAAACCACAAATTAAGTGTGTATAAAATCAACCCTATGTTTTATGATGAATCACATTCTTTTTTTGGTGTCATGTATTTCCAGTTTCTAAAATGACACCGATTTTTTTATTTTCTCTTTTTCCTATAATCACTCAATAGTAATCTGTTCAGACTACAATTGCATGTACACCTAGCCCTTTTGTAGTAAAGTTTCACTCTAGCTGATGACAATGACACCACCAGTCTGAAAGACTTTAATAGACTACTTTGGCCTTTTAGCCACACTGTTAAAAAACGTTTTGCACATTTTGGATATTGTAACATTTTTAAGTGCCATTTCATTTGTCCTATACTTATGTGCACAAAAATTAAATGCCTATATATGTCAAAGGTCAAATGAGGGAATTTGCTAGTAGATACCAGCAGTTTTTGGCCGTAAATATGAAATAATTCAAAGTTATTAAATGAGGTTTGGTGGTTGAATCATAGATTACACTAATAGATTTACCTGTTCTTGAACATGTAGGTAGGTGAGGAAAGCAAATAATAAATATGTCAATACATTTTTTAATCTTGATCTGTAGAACCATGTTTGAAAGATGACCAAAGAAGACTGGTCATCTAATCAGGATGGTGCTTAAGAAATATAGAAGGGAAAGCATTAAATTATGTCAACAAGTAGTAGTTTGTACCTATTCCAAGAATTGTTCTGATTGAGACTTTCTCTTAAATGTCACAGTTAATGGCATCAACATGAAATTCCTTCACAAGTCTTATTTTTATGGCCTTCTGTTTGATCTTAATTTGTAACAACGTATCAGACTTATAAACACCTAAGGTTATATTCATAGTTCTACAACAAGGATTTTCCTTGGCAATACCACTACTGAGAACTAATTATTTCATGAGTGAAATTTCAAAATCATTGCATTTGAATTCATGCATAATGCTGAAAGTTAGTGTAGCATATTTGACCAGATTTTAAAATTTACTGGCCAATTTTTTCTACAAAGAAATTTTGGACTTCCTTTTAGAATTTAGCATGTTGTCTTCTAAATATCAAAAAATAAAATACTGAAGAATATCTGAACATTTTTGTAAAGTTATTCTGTTGTTATGAATTGACTCTAGTCATCTCTAAAATAATATTTGTTTCATTAAAATTATGTATTCCACAAGAATTATTCTTTTTATAGCCAAGGTTTCTCTATTTCATAATCTCTCCATGTATAATGCTTGTCTCTTGTCTTTTATTGATTCATGGATTGTGTGCCTTGAAGTTCATCTTTCTAGTGAACATTAATCAGTTACTATATTAGTGGACTCTTGCTCTTCTGAAATGCAAACTGAATTATTTTATCATTAATAGTCATACAGAGCTTCTCATTATTGCTGTATATTTGAAATACTTTTTAATCTTACTGCAAGGTCTTCATAACAGAAATGCTGTCTTACATTTCATCACCCCTTGGATACTTTTCACCGTAACATATAAGTAGTTGCAAAGAAAAAGGTTGATAATTTCATGCATAATAAATTAATACAATTTCCAATGTGTTACAGATCAAGGGATACTTTAGTTAAAGATCATTACAATCTAGATATAAAGAAAGTATTATTTTTATGGAACACATTGTGATGGCCACAGGATCAGTGGTGATAGTATCAGAATACAATGTATGCAAGTCCTAACTTTAGCTGTCCTAAAAACTATGATAATTATTTCTTTCTTTTTCACAATTCTATTAGCCAAAAAGTTGAAGATTGTTTACTGATATAGTGTCTCATTATTCTTAGAATCGATTATTTTACAGCTTTTTTCACTCTACATTTTCCTGGATTTTAAAATCACCTACTTAAATTATAAAATGCCATGATCATTTTATCATTTCATTAAATGAACTTCGATTAATGAATGAAAAATGACAATAATTTCCATGTAAAAGTCCTCAATAACTTGACATGGTGACACTTTCTGTAATCCCAGCACTTGGGAGGCTGAGGCAGGAGAATCATCACAATTTTGAGGTCAGTCTCGGCTATGTAGTGAATTTGAACCCAGCCTGGTCTACATGGCGAGACACTGTTTCCAAAAACTAAAAACAAGCTAACAAAAAATAAACAAAAGTACTCATTATATGTGTGCTGTTCTCACACATTTATTCACTCATTGTTGTAATATATTTTCTATTATTATTATTATCAGTTTTTCCTTTATTAATTTTAGAATATTACATTATTCATTAAGGAGTATGTTAATTATTTTGATTGAGCTAACTGTGGTTAAGAAAATTAATAAATAATAATAGTTCCGTGGTATTTCTTTAAATCAATATCCATAGGGAAGTTGAGGTAAAAATAAGTGTAACTAACACTAACACCAATGGAGTTGGCCTCAAAAGCTGAGAACTGGTTATTTGAGATATTAAACATTTTTCCAAATAGATGCATTGTATATTCAAATAAATTATTCTTTAAATGCAACCTGAAAGAAAACCAGCAATTAGTATATCAAAAGATGGCTGTAATTTATTCCACACGATCCCATGCAGGTCAGGTATTACATGCTGTCAACCAAAGGTTCCCTATTTTCCAAAGCTCAAGTAAATAATCATTACCTGTTCATTACTCTCTAGGATCCTAATAAGAATTTATACAAGCACAAACATTTTTAATAAGGGCACAGGCAGGAAAAGCACAATCACAGTCCTTACCTGAGAAATCACATTTTCTCAAACAGCATTTTTAAATGTTTTTTCTTCTCACATTTCTATATCATTATGATACTTGTCTTATTGCTCTTTCTTCAGCTCATGCTTACCTCAATTTAGCATTATTCATGAATATAATTACTGTACAATTTAACTTTACATACAATTATTTGGGTTGGTGAATAGGGAGGCATCTGCGGCAGCAAATCTATTAAAAATGTGCAAACTTGGCATACTAATTCATTAATAACTGATGAGGAAGAATATAGAGAAAAAAATGGGAAAAAATTTTTTACTGGTGTTTATATGACATCCAAATGTACATGGAGTACTCATATATATGTGGCTTATGAAAGCAATAATTTAAGAAGATAAAAAAGCTTCTTTTAAAATCACACATTTAATTTTCAAAAGCCTACTTTTCTTGATTATGAAAAAATACTCTGAGCTAAACTCAGGTTTTGAAAGCAACAAAAAGTAATTAGAAGGTAAAGTGAGATGTGGTCACAAGTTTAGGAAATTAATAGAAATCAGACAAGATAGATGATATCTTATATTTTTCTTGTCTTAGAAAAAACTCCTAACCTTCTGGGAAAACAGGGAGGGAATGATGAAAGGAAATGATGTCACAAATCATGTATTTTCAACTTCTAAAATTAGGAGTATGTGTGAATCAGTACTTTCAGTGAGGTTTTACTATTTATAATATACATGAACTTACTCCTGCTGAGAACTTTAACAAATAATCTATGAAACTAAATTAGAATATCAATACTTATATTTCACAGTCTCTTCTTTACCACATCCACAATGTATTTTCTTTGTTTCTATCCACATTCCCAATTTTTCTCATCAGTATATAAAGACTTAAAAAATGCCAAACAAAAACCAGAAAAGCCTACAAATGCTAAAACTCCAGAAGTTATTCCACAGATTTGTTTTCTGAGTGTAAAATGAACAGTCTTGAGAACTCAGGCATTGCTAAGAATTTCAAATATGTAAAGACAGCAGCTGTCATTGACGACTTTTGTAGTGATGCTAGTGAGCAGCTATTTCAATATCAGAATCCAGACTCCTCTGTTAATTTCCCAATCCCCTAAGTAGATGAAACCATCCATGGGTACTTTCCATCTGTTCTGAGAGGTCCCTGTTTTTGTCATTTCTTAGTTGGGTGCACATCATCCAACTGTGACACAAACTCACAAATCAGCTGTCAGGCAGTTGTGAAGGCAAAAACCTAGAAGGGAATCTGAACTTTCAAAATAATGTTTACTCATGACATTATCAGAACAAAAGCTTTCATTAGTAAAATACTAAGACTTACCTCCTTTTGCCGTTTTAAGGAAATTATCTGATAATTTTGGCCTAAAGCTATCACTGTGATTAACTACAATTTTTGGATTGCACAAAATAAGCAACTAGAAATGCAAAGGCTCTTTCTTTATATCGAATTAAGAAAAATCTCAGTTTTGCAAATATTTGTCAGTGTTTTCTTGGCTTCCAAGGACAAATATTTACTTTCATAAGAAAATATATAATGACCATAAAATATAGAATCACAGAGATACAATTGTTCATCATTTATGATCAGCTTTAAGAAAGGGAATATGTAAGAACCTAGATCCACCATGGTGTTTATTTAACCAGAAGAGATTATTAAGCAGCATTCTTAAATATTCTTGTAATTACATCTCTACTTTGTAACATTTCATTATTTCTAGAAATATTAATTTCACTACTTTATATGATTTTCAATGTTATGCCCCATAAACATTTATTTTCTGTTTAAAATTGCTTGTATTTAATGAAATGCTATTTCGCAGAATCATTTTGCATGGAATTTTTATCTTTTCAGTGGTTTTGTACAGTCTGGTCATAAGAATACTCTTGTGCAGTCATTAAACATGAATATTTTGAATCAAAGATTTTAATTATAAACCATACGCTTACTTTTCATATGATCTTCACTTAATCTTTCTGGGCTCTATATTCTCACATGAAACTACTATGGTTAACAATACATGCCTAAAGTATGGGGAAGATTAAATCAGATATGAGAAATACAAAGTTCTCCTACAATGTCTCTAGCACAGTAGAATGTTACTCAAGAAAATATATCTGCTATTTTGTGGGTGATACCAGGCAACGCCTGCTTGAAATTCTGTTCAACAATTGTTATAGGACACTGAATAGCACATTTGTGTAATTCCTACCTGAAAATACTCACAATAATGTTGTGGAAATACAAATAAACAATTGTGAGAGTCAGCAATGCTGATTTCAATAATCAGAATTTGAGTTAACAGCTTTGGCCAATGCTACCATACTAAATAGCAAAGATTACATACTAGTAAGAGCCAAGGGTCACTTGCCCACCAGAATTGAAAATGACTCTTTTCTCTGAAATCTTTTCTCTGTTGTCTTCCATCAAGAATTTGGCTGAAGTGTATCCTTCTGAATTCTCCCAGCTTATAAGTTTTCTTTTTTTTCTGTATGCATAAGTTCTCTCTCTCTGTCTCTCTCTGTCTCTCTCTGTCTCTCTCTGTCTCTCTCTGTCTCTCTCTCTCTCTCTGTCTCTCTCTCTCTCTCTCTCTCTCTCTCTATATATATATATATATATATATATATATATATATATATAATGCTGCAATGGAAAAGATAAATATGGCAGAAATACAGAAATACAGCCTTTATCTTTCTTCATATCATTCCTACACTATCAATTTCTACTAAAATTATATAAAATTTTTCTTCTCCCTGGTTTTATGTATTGAGATAGTTCATCCATATGTCTAAGACTAGTGAGTCTTCCTATGGTCCTTCTTCCCTAACATTTCTTATACAAACCCACAATATCTCTTCTTCTTGACCAAATATGATAATGCTTCTCATGTCCAGGAGCTACAACTATTAGAAGGTTCCATAAATTTGCCAATATTGTTTTAAATTGCATGTCCATTAAATTCTCTTCATCCAAGTTAAATATACCACTGTTTTTTCTTCTATTCAACAGATTTTACCAGGCCCAAGTCTTTCCAGAATTCTGACACAATGAAGCGATCTCCATCTGTCATGCTATCCTCCTGCTGTTGGCCCTCCACTTTACCCCTTCATTCAACTGCTGTCCTTTTTGGCAGTCTTCCCCTGATGCTATTCCTGAAACCATGGTCATCTTTATCCCTTTCTAAAATATTCTTCAGCACTCTCTGTAGGGTTGGTTTGGTGGTCATGAATTCCTTCAGTTGTTCTTTGTCATGGAAGTATCTTGTTTCTCCATTAATTTTGAAAGATAGTTTTGCAGAGTACATCAATCTGAGTTGGACGTTGCATTCTTTTAGGACTTGAATTACTTCACTCCAGGCTCTTCTTGACTTGATGGTTTGTGTTGAGAAGTCCGTTACGATTTTCTGATGGACTTTCCTTTATAGGTGATCTGTTTCTTTTCTCTAACAGTTTTCAATATTCTGTTCTTGTGTTGAATTTCTGGGATCTTGATTTTTATATGCATGGGTGTATATTTATTTTTATTATGGCTAGCTGGAGTTCTATATGCCTCACTTATCTGAATGTCACATCTTTTCTCAATGCTTGGGAAGTTTTCTGCTATTACTTCTGTAAATAGACTTTTCATGTCATCTGTGTTTTTTGCTGACACCTATCATTCTTAAATTACTTTTCTTTCCATCTCTTGCAGTTGTTGAATTATTATTACCTGGTTCCTTGTTATTTTTAAGAGAGCTTTCCTTTTGCAATCACTAGCTGAAAACCTGTCTTCAAGGTCTGAAAATCTATCTTCAGTTTCTTTCAACAGTTTTGCCATTTTCAGTGGAGTTTCTAATTTCCTAGACATCTCTTTGAATCTGTTTCATGCATTCTAAATCTTTCTTGCATTGCTCATTCAAGGTTTCCCTCATTTTCCTATGATCTTCTATTTTTCTATCTATGCCTTCTTTAGAGATGCTTAGCAGTTTTTTTATTCTATTTTTCATTTCTTTTTTTGCCTAAGATAGTACTTCTGTTCTAATTTCTTTTATAGCCTCATGAAGTTGTTTCTTTACTTCACTTCAGAAACTTCAGGTGTGTGATTTTCTGTGTCTCCATGTTTACATCTCTTGGACTTGCTCTGCAAGAGTTAGAGGCCAGAGTCTGTTCTTTGCTTCTTTGTCTTGACATTTTCCTGGGTTCTTCCAGAAAAGTGACTAATAAGGTCCCAGGCACTGCCTGCATTGGCTACAATTTCTCTGAAGTATGACTGTTTGGTTTTCCTGGCCAGTGCTGGCCACAGGTATCCAATGGTATGGGGCTGGCTGCTGCTTTTCCCAGCCCACATTGGCTACCCGTGGTAGGAGGCATTTTGAATGGTGGTTGGTGCACACATGGGGGCAGGGCTGGCTGCTGCCTCCAGGACCTGAGCTGTTTACTGGCAGGGAGCCTAATCTTATTCTTATTTATTCAGAAAAATATGTTTCATTTGTAAGGACTTGTATTGTGGCTTAATATATGATCCAACAAGGCATACTTAAAGCAACAAAAAGTCCTAAGTGGTACAATGTTTAGTACCCACTAGAAATAGTTCCAATATATACAGCTCCTATGTCTTTCTTCTTGGTATGCCAGTGTGGTATAGAATATTGCGTTATTGATCATTGTGATTCTAAGCATGCTATATAGCAGATCCAGTTCTCCCTATCTCTCTTGACTGAAATATAACATAGCCCCATGGGGCACAAAACTGTAAACGTATGTAGTTGTCCCTTTCATGTGAATGTTGTTTCTGAGTTTGTCTAAACAGAGTAGAAAATTATTCATTCCCTAATCAATGAATTCATACTGTGTACTTGAGCTTCTTTTATCCCTGTAAAGAAAAATTATCCAACATGTAACATAGTAGCTGCTATTCTGGTGTAGTTTGAAGTTTGGTGAGTTTAATGTTATTCTCCATAACCAGTCTAGCTTCTCCACAAATCTACATGGTAAATTTATTTTAAAAATGTTGAGGACTTCCACCTCTATATCCTTTAGCTCCCAAATGATCCACTGATGTATGACATTTTAGCCTAAGATGCAACTTTACTTTTAAATTATTATTTTGCTCTTCCATTTGATATCACTCTTTCTGAGAGCTGTTATACTATAATCTAAGAACCTAGCATGTGAATTGAAATAGCTACTAACTAAATAAATACCAGTGACTTCTATGAAATGACTACCAGATTGGTCTCAGGATCTGGTGGATTCACTGTTGGCTAAATTATAAGAAAAGATTCTTATCTGGCTTCAGAAATCTTCAGTGTAACTGGAGGCTACGAAGAGACTTCAGATCTTCAGGTATTAATGTCACTCAGACAAACAGGGAAAATATCTTTAAATGTTTGTGTGTTTTCCCTAATGATGTTATTGATGTAAAAGTTCATAACTCCTCCTTGGGAAAGGGCTGGAGAAATCATTAGCGTATCTGTCTTTGAGGGTATTACAGGGATTTTCCACCTAGATAACTGGATAACCGAATTCTTTCAGGAAAATACTTTGGATCTGAAAATGAGCTCAGATTTGGAATTTTGTTAGATAATCATACCTTTTCACAAAACAACTATCAAAGATCATTTTCCTTTTTGATAAACTAAAGAGACTACACAGTACACATGTACAGGTATTGTTTTTGCTTAATAGCTCCATAATTACCATGTGGGTTACGCAGCCTATGGGTTGTTAATTATGCTGATTGTTACAATAATTGCATCTTGAGTTCTAGTTTTTAGGCATATTTACTACTTCTCTATGATTCTGAGTTCTCTCCTCTCTGTTATTGTTTCTAGTTCTATAATTGTCTCTACTTTTATCAGTACTAAGGTTTACTAAGGGAAAGGAGAGTAACTTTTAAATATTTTAATGATGTTGGTTCTTCTGGTTGGGGACATCATTAACTTCTTTAGGTCTTTCTATGGAATATAATTACCTGGCAAGGCTTTCTGCTTACATAGAAAAATAAAGCAAGCAAGCCCACTTCACCGATGCTTTGAATTATTCTACTGTTTGCAGTAGGAATTTAGACATTTGATTTTCACATTGCATCTTTATTTCTTTTCCAACTTTTAGACTCTATCCTAGTAGTAAATTTATACCATTTTCTAAAGCCCTTGACAAGGAGGTGAAATTTGTATCTTAAAAATTTATCCTAAATCAACTGTCATATTTAATCCTTTCTCTTTTTATGGATCAAGGTTTCTAACAAATCCTACTTGTATTCCCTCAGGTATCCTTAGAGATGTAGCCTTTTTCCTTTGCCTCAAAGTTCTACAAATTTCATCTAAAGTACAACACATGATAAAATTTTTTACTTGAATGTACAGCAGGGAAGCATAAAACCAATTCTGGGGGGAAAAATACTGTCTCTCAGGAGAGACTCATCTTCACTGCCATTGAGTGAGGCGTGACAGGAAGATGATCCATGTTTTAAGTGCTAGACTCTCAGAGACCAATACATAAAAATTTTCTCAGTCATCCACTTCAATGTACATATCTCAATTATTAGATTTCTGCTATTTACCAAGCTGAACTTAGATATCAACATAATACATACCGACTGGGTAGGCAATAATCATTTTTCCAGTTTGGGGATGCTCTGACTATTGGAAAATGGTAATGGTATACTTCATTCTGTACATACTACACTAAGGATAAAAGAAATTCTACTTTTTTGGAACTTGATTTCAGTCTTTGTGAAGCAGGGTATATTTTAATTTTCCTCTGAGTCTATTTGAACTGAATATTTCCTAAACATACTTGAACTGTTAGGGCTAGAGATGGTCACAAATTTTCCACATGCTTTAAACTATATTGACATATGTACAAATCTGATTTGCTGATTTGGAATGTATATAGTTTTATATAAATTTTTTATTTAAATCTATATTTATTATTTTGCCAGTAATAGGAAAGTGATGTTATCTTTTTTAAAGTGGAGGTCTCAAGGTATATAAAGATGGAAAAACTTTAAAACATGTTGAATGTTGTAAAACATTATAGAATCATCATGAATTCTTACCAGTTCTTCTAGATATAAGGAGAAAACAAGGTTAATTGTATCCAGGATTAAAAGAATCTAAACATAAATATGCAATAAAAGAACATAGAGTTTGCATTTGGAATATGGATAAGACTAGATCAGTTGTTAAGGAAAAGAGAAATGACTGAGAGTAGTGATTATAGTAGAATAGCACATTGAGATAAAAATGGAGATTAGACTATTGGAAAAATAACAAAGTAAACGTTCCAAATATTATTTGAGCACACAATGTTAAAAATACTGTTTTGTATTCTTTATGTATGTTTGAGGATAAATATACAGTCTAATTTAGTTAGATATTTTCATGGAGAGTAGTTGTGATGTGAGATATAAAAATAATACAATCTTTCTGAGAAGGAATTATTTCTTAGAAGTAGTGGTTTGTGTGTGAGAGGGTATCTTTTTTCCTAATCCTTTTATGTTTAAACTTTTTGTGCATTACACACAATAGGTTGGTTATGTATGTAACAGCTATTATTTTTCAATCAATTCCAGTAATGTGTTTTATATCTCTATATATACTTTTTTTTTAATTTAAGAGAAAATGGACACAGAAGAGAGAAACAAAAAGCAAAAAAGACAAACAGCAACAAATCTGATATGACAACATTATAGGTTTACACAATGAGATGGTCGAAATTTGACAGTAGTTGCAATATTGCATATCATTACCTTCAAAGGGGTTGTTCAGATTAACAGATATAGACATGTAAAATTGATCTAACCATATGAGTATTAACTGTTCTTTTTCAAAAGCTAATGTATTTAGTAATATAGTCATTTTAACTGTCCTATGTATACCTATTTATAAATTTATGCCTTTTTCCTTTTCCCCTCCTTCCTTCCTCCTTTCACCTTAGGGTACCTCTTGTTGTCATTGAAATAACTGCCTAAATCATGAGGTCTAATAAAATCAAACAAAATAGTTCAGAATAAAACGAATAAAGAAGCTGGGCGAGGTGGTGCACTCCTTTAATCCCAGCACTCCGGAGGCTGAGGTAGGAGGAGCATTGTGAGTTCGAGGTCCGCTTGGGCTACAATGCGAGCGCAAAGCCGGCCTGAGCTACACAGTGCGACCCTGCCTCAAAAAACCAGGGCCGGGAGTTTGGCTCAGTGACTTAAACACCTGTCTGACAGTCGCGAGGTTGTGAGTTCAATCTCTGGTCCTGCAAAAAAAAAAAATAATAATAAATAAATAAGCCAATAAAGAATAAAAGAATGGTCACAGAAAAGAGAAACAAAAAGCTAAAGGGACCAACAAACAACAACATATCCGATACTGTAATGTTACAGGTTTACAAAATGAGATGATTGGAATTTTACAGTGGTTGTAACATTGTATTTCGTTACCTTCAAGGGGGTTGCTCAGATTGACAGATATAGACATATAATATTGATCTAATCATGTGAGTATCAACTGTTCTCTCTCACTAGTTAATGCATCTAGTAGTATAGTCTTTTTAACCATCTTATGTATACCCTCATATAAATCTATGTCTTTTTCCTTTTCCCTTCCTTCCTTCCTCCTATCCCCTTGTAATACCTCTTATTGTCTTCATAATAATTGCCCTTACCATTGGGCCTAATATAATTGAACAAAATAGTACTGAATAAAACCAATAACAAATAAAACAGTGGAAGCAATACATAGTAATGCAACGTTGATTTCTATAATGCCTCATATTATCTTCTAGGCAGTTGCCTATATCGTCTGTAATAATACAATCAAACAAACCAAAATAGGCTAAAATCCCTCAAAACAGAACAGTGAAAGCAATACCAGGTTTCAAAACAAGGTGATCGAATTAATGTAAGCACTGCTATGATTTAGTTAACTCTCCCTTATAAATACTCATCTTTTTATTTATCAGAAATAAGTACCTTCCCCTTTACACTTTTTGTGCCTTTTTTTCATTAATCAGTTTCAAAATTTCTCTTCTATCTTTGCTATTTATTTAGCTATTACTGATAACAGCATAACTACATCTTATATGAAAACCTGCCCTGTATTTGTGTTTTTGCCATTTCTGCACAATGAAAGAGCCTTACATTATATTCCATTTATTCTTTGAATGGACATTGTTTTATAATTGGTATGAATTCAATTTTAATTTGTCACTTAGTTTGGATATCACAATATATTTCTTAATATTGGATCAAAATTCAAAATTAATATGCATATTTCAGCAACTCATATTTTCTTTATGAATGACATTCTGTCTTGTATTTTGAAATTCCTGTCTTTACCACTGTTATTCTGTCTAAAGGATTTCCCTTATCCATTTTAAGGGAAAATTCTCTGACTATTATCTCTCTTTGATTTTGTTTATTTTTGAAAATTTCCTTTATCTGTATATTTGAGAGATATTTTAATTGACTCATAATTCAATATATGAGTTTATTTTTTGTTGGTGCCCTAAAGATGTAATAGGAATTTCCTTAGATTTTAATCATGTCTTGAGACATCAGCTTAATCTGCTTGTTGCCTCACTGAAGATGAAATTGTCAGCCAGGGCCTGGAATATAGATCAGGATCCCAGTACCTGCCTGGCAAGTGTGAGGTCCTGAGTTCCATTCCTGGTACCCCTCTCCCCAAAATATAAGTGTCAACTTATGACTTTTTCTATCCTAGCAGTTTTTCTCTTTTACTTTGGTTATCAGTAATGTTATTATAATTCTTCTTTGTTTTTATGCTTTTAGGGTTGATAGAGTTTTGCTTAAATCTGTGATTTTATGACTACTACCATTTTATTGTATGTCATTGTGACTTTGGAAGCTATCTTTTTAAATGTATAACATATTTTTATATATATGTATATGCATATGTATAGCATATACATATTCATCATATATGTCACTTATCTATATTGTATTTTCTAATTCTCTTTCTGCCTTAATTTTCACATTTGCTATGGAAATTCTGAATCTTCTAATATTTTAAGCCAATCTAATAAATGCATCATTTTCTTTAGCAAATTATTCACATCTATAAATCATTTGCTTTCTTACATTAATTGACTTGATATATTGTCATCTAATTCAGTGGTTACAATACTCTTAATCACTTTAAAATGCTTTTGAGGTAACTGTCTTCCTAATATGTGAGTATGGCTCTAGCATGTCTTTTTATTTCTCAGTATTTTTAGTCACTCTAAATTTTTCTTTGCATAGTTAATAATAAATTGTTAAATATCTGTCAGTATGCCTATAAAATTATGGAAAAGCAGATAATATTAACTCCCTGAAAACACAATAAATTTCTCTTTGCTATGTAAAATAAGTACAAGCAAATTATTTTGATCATCTTAAAGCTAAATTTTAAGTCTGTTTTTTCATTGTCTGTTTGCATAGCCATGTCACATTCTATAATCTTAAACCATAAGCTACCCTGTAAGGCACAGTGATTCAGTTTTTTGAGAAAAGCAGAACTGGTTACTGGGGCCTCTCTCCTCATAGGGTCATGAATTGAAAGTTTTGTCTTTTTTATGTGAGCCTTTTTCATGTCTCACTTTGATGCTTTTTGTTCAAATTCCTTGCTCTGTGATAAGAATTGACAAAAACCTTAACAGCATAATTGCTTCTATTTTCTCTAGGATCATGTCCTGTCAAGTCCTCACTGCCTTCGTGTTCTCTGATGATTTGAAAAATCAGTTTGTTTACATCTTTTATACCTGAAACATACCTCTGTGCCACAGTTTGTCTGATACCAGATTTTCTTAATATGGTAAGAAACAGAAGAATGGAACTTTGATCATGGAGGAAAAGCATAACATAAAAGAAAAGCTTAGTATAAAGTAAATGTTGTGAGAATGTGATCACAAGAACAATAATGAATAATGGAAAATTATTAAAAGGCAATTCAATTAGCTAGTATAGAGTTGTTATGTTGGGGTACACAAGTTTGGAGAAGTAACTTTATAAATATCATGCTAATAAATGGTCTATTTTATGTCTATTGATAAGCAATTAATAATTTAAGGGGATCATTTAAACTAATTTATACTTTTAAGAATATCAATTTTAAGGGCCAGGGATTTAGCTCAGTGGTCTAAGTGCCTGCCTGGCAGGCACAAGGTTGTGAGTTTGATCCCTAGTACCAAAAAAAAAAAAAAAAAATCAATTTTATTTTTATCCCAGTTGGAGTATCAGGGACTGGAATTACCCTCACGATGGAAAGAAGGACAATAAGATAGAGAAAATAGATAGTTTCAACTACATTGGATATTGGACAATGAATGTTATAGATTACTTTAATATAGAATTTGAGGATTAAGACTTTAAGCACATGGAAACTTTTTGGATTGATGTGCATGTTCATTAATTTGATGTGGTCATGCTTTCAATGGTTTACACTGAAATTTTACACATAAATGTAACTTATTTTAAATATGCTTTAACTATACACACACATATATAACTGCTAATTCTCTAGATTTGTAGCAAAGAATGAAAAAAGTAGACCACTAGAAGTGATTTGTAATAGTTTAGCTAATGCAATTGGTAGTTCTGATAAATTTTCAAGCCATTAAAATATCAAGAAAGTAAGATTTAAGATCTATTTAGGAATCTGAGGATAGTTTTAAAGAGCGATAAGCAGAGTACCATTCAAGAAACATCTATTTAGAGCCAATTTTGTGCCATAGTATTAGACATACAGAATCTGGCATAACTCTTAGGAAATGTTTGCAAGTTGGTACTTGTGTAGTAATCATCAGGACTATGCAGAAAACAAGCCCAGGAGCTTTGCTTCCTACACTGAAGAAAGTGAAATAAAGAGAAAGCAAAAACTCCACTCAAGGAGCTCTTAAGAAAATATGTATTAGAAATGAGACACTAATAGAGACTGTAGAAAGAAGGATTTCAAAATTGCTCATTTTCCACCATGATTACAGCAATTTAAATAGATAGAAGGCATTAGATGTAATTTTATTTTCATGAAACATACACTGTATTGCATGTCCACCTTTATGCAAAAGCATGGCAAAGTTTCAAATCAGCATAGCAAAAAGCAAATAATCCATGTGCAATTTTCTTCTGTAAATCTTTTGAATACATCTGAGCCAAAAGCATAAACAAACCAATGAATACTTGATATTATCATTCTTTTCTCACAACCTTGATTTGACAACTTCTAAAAAGTAATCCTGCTCTAACTGTTGTGTTTTCAATCTATGTATTCAATTACCTCTACCTGTATATATTTAATACTAACCTATTGATATTGTTCACTTTGAAAAGTCTCAGCCTACAGAATATTTGCCAGTATATCATGAATTTCCATATTTACCTTTTATACTTTTTTACAATATGCAATAAATTAGGTATATTGCTTTGTTCACACATGACTACACTGCAATTCAATGACCTTGACAGCACTTTAGAATTACAATGAAATCATTATAGGGCGCAGAAATTTGTGCCTTATCTCTCCAAACTGTTACTAAGCCACATCAAGTATAGGAGAACACATTCATAAATATATATATTAAGCAGAAACTTATTTCAGATTAACTCTGGATTTGTGGGGAAAATGGTCAACCAGGATTAAAGACTAAGAATTCAAGGAAGAGATGAAAATAATAAACTTGAAAATATAGTCAAACTTTTGCACTATTTTGCTTTGTAAGTAGATATAGATAGTGCATAGTTAGATATATTTTATATTTCTATGGCCATGCCACCTGATAACGCCTGATATTGTCAGAGATATTTTATGTTTCTAGAAAGAAACTATGTTATAGGAGAATCTGAGATTACTATTTTTCAGAACTACCTTGACGAAGTTCTCTGCCAACACTGAAGCTAGGATTTATGGTAATTCTTTTATTAGTAGTATTTTTTTTTTAAATGCAAGAATACCACACTAGTAGTTTTAGTAAAATCAGCAGCAGAATAACTGTATTTGTTTACAGGGAATTTTAAGAAAAGATAAATTATACTTCAAAACTAATGGTTTGCAAACCTTTTTCTTTCGAACCAGAAAAATCCTAAATTTCTTGAGAGTTCATTGATAGCAAGTAAAGTGTAATTTTGTTCCCTCTGCAGATATCTAGTTGCTAAGGATTTGTCTGAGAGTTTATAAGACTTGTGTATCAGATTCACAAGTCTCAACTCACCTTCATTTTTTGAAACAATTGTTCAAGTTTGATCACCACAATTATCAGCACTATGGAGTATAAGCCATGAATAAATGTGTATTTATGTTGCACTTCTAGATTTTGAACTCTAAATTTCAGTTCTTCTCAAGTTTTAGCAAAATATGTGACCACATTCTATGCCTAGGAAAAATGAGTTATTATGTTCAACAATTTCATTAAATTAATGAATATAAATTGTCACTACCACTAAAACATCCCTGGTTTGAAAAATAATACAGAATGTAGTCATTACTGACCACTTATTCACTGAGATAAAAGCACTGTACATTGAAGGTAATGTAAAACTTTGAGTTATAAATTCAAAACCTAGATGCATATCATTTGCCATACTTGGGCTCATGGGAATGAAGTGACTTTGGAAATACCTCAGTTTGTATATTACCTTAAAATGAGTTTTCAAAAATATGAAACAATTTCATGTCTCACTATATAAAATCAAGATAACATTATATTGGAAATAAATGCCACTCTAAGCAAATATATTTCCCAGAAAAATTGTGAATATATTTTATTTTCTTGGTGGTCTCAGAACTTTGTCATTGCTGGACTTCCTTCCATTTTAAATGCAGTGATGCTGTTTAATTGCATGGACTTTTAACACCTTTATTCACATTACTGTAAATCAATCATTCTGAATCATTTAGGACACCAGGAACTTGGTTTGTGGAAAACAATTTTTCCGTGGGCCAGAGCTGGAAGTTGTTTAGGAAATATTCAAGTATATTACACTCATTGTGCACTTTAGTTCTATTATCATTACATTGAAATTTATAATGAAATAATTAGATAACTGGTCATAACACAGAATCTGTGGATCTCTGAGCTTGTTTGCATACAATTAGATGGTCCCATTTGAGTGTGATGAGAAACCTGAAGGATATCCTTCACGTCCGGTCTATACCATAATTCTGTTTTGGTTTCCACTACTGCAAAAAAAACTGCTTCACAAAAGTAGGACATTGGAAATGGAAGTACACTTTTTAACATTTTTGTGACAGTCTCAAAATTTTCTACTTGGACTTTAATTTAGATGATATACAGATTTGAAATTTTCTCAAACTGCATTTTAAGACTAAAGTCATTTGCAGGCTCAAGCGATTCTTTCTCTTCTAGCACAACCAACTTTATTACGGTTTGTGTCTGAATGCTCCCCCAAAGCCTCATGTGATCATAGGGGATGGGCTTTTCAGAGGCAGCTGAATCTAGTTTGTGATGGATTCATGGTCCAGCTCTAGGATTAAGGGTAACAGTACTACACCCACTCTAGGGCAGATAGCCTGCATACAATATGAGGCACAGAAAAAACCTTGTCTCTTTCTCTCCCTTGTTGCTTTTGCTGTCTTCTGCCCACCATGTTTTGCTCTCCTCTGTGAAGCCAACCTGCTTGGAGTCAGCTTATTATGGACTGAAACCTCTACAATCCATGAGCTTAATAAACCTTTCTTTCCTCCTTTAACTTTCAGTGTTAGGTATTTTGTCTCAGCAATGAGAAAAGTAACTAAGACAAACATCAATTCACCTACCTTACTCCCTAGTTAGTTGTAGATACGTTTTTTTCCCTATTTGGGGCTCTTTTGTGGTTGGGAAGCAATAATCAACCTCTTTTGAAAGCTAAAATAAGTGATTGTAAACCAGCTGGGAAAAAGAAAGCCCTGGTAAGTCTCTTTTAAAATTTCAGCTTATGTTTGAATTTTTAAATATTTTCTTGTTACACCATGATTCCAGTTTGGTTTTGAATACATCCACTTTGTCTCCTAATGAACACAGTTATCAGTTACCTCTGATGTGATGGGTTGAGTGGATTAAGCAGTTGAATATGGTACCTGAGTAAGCAAGTTTTCTGCCCCATTTTGTGTCTTCTCTGAAATGTGCTTCCTGTTTCTCTAACAGAAGTGTTTTGAGTAACTCTTCTAACTCATAAAATCTCTGACCAGTGATCCACATTTAGAAAGTCATCTCACTTCTGTATATAAGAGAAGATATATGTGCTCTGAGTCAGTATTCTCACAAATGCATGAACAGATGAAAGTTAGAGCCATGTTCTTTAATGTGGTTGATAGTTTTAATCACACTCTGGAAGATGCTATTAAGTTTAGGTGATATTCTTCAGTAGCCAGCATTTTTCTCTGAATGGCCCAGTTCATAGACCAGTGTCGGCCAACCTAAAACATGCATATTGTTTTTATTTTAAGACAAAAAATATTAATGTCTGAGTTTTTTTTTTCCTAAACTAAAACTTCAGTATTCATGTTTAATTGCAGTGTTGGCACTTTTTGATAAACAAGTGAATACTGAGTTGCAGCTCTGACACTTGGTGCCTAAAATGTTTGCAACCACTGGCATAAATTTAGACTTGCATTCACAAATGACTTTTTGATGGAGCATTGAAACCAGAAGGAGGTCCTATCATGGCAACTGCTCCATTCATGCACATGTGAACAAAAAATGAACAATTCAATTTTCCTGATATGTAACCTTTTAAAATTTTGAATAGCTCTTCAGTTGTGATGTTGACTGGTAACCAAAGTACACAATAATATATACTAGTATACATCCTCCTGAAAAATATATCACACAAAAGCAAACATTGTTGCCTTGTAATCAACATCAGTGTAATCAATCTGGATTGCATACCTTGAACACTATTTATCATCTGTAAAAATTGTGCCTCAATATCATCTTCTAATTCATCAGACTAGTTATGTTGCTAGTTTAAAGAGGAACATGTTCACCATTTGAACTTCAGTTGGTCCTGAAAATTCATGACAAATATATTCAGTAGAAGGCAAGATCAACTATTTACCTGTATGAAAGGGCTTCTTGGTCTTAGCAGATCTGTTTTTAGTCACTAAGAATGATTCTTTCATTCAAGCATATTACATGAATTGGACTTCAATACCTATTTCTGTTTTTCCCTTTGTCTTTCTTTCTTTCTTTCTTTCTTTCTTTCTTTCTTTCTTTCTCTCTCTCTCTCTCTCTCTCTCTCTCTCTCTCTCTCTCTTTCTTTCTTTCTTTCTTTTGTTCATGCACTTTTTAAACTACAAAGGATTATAGAGTGCTTGGTCTTCATGTGGAAAACTAGTTTGGAAAATTTCATAGCTTCATTTCCTAGCCAGTTTTCATATACTATACAAAGTTTGCCAAGTGAATGTGAATCACCTGTTGCAATGAACCCAAAATGTAAGTGGGTATTTTCTTTCAAATACAGCTTTCATTATTATTGATAGTCTTAGTGTTATAGGCAGCTGAGTTAGAAATATTAATAGGCAGTCAGAAACTAGCACAGAAGATCAGATATCTCGTAACTGTGGGAGAGACAGACACTTCCCTTTGTGGGCCAGACTTCAAGACAAAAGATCAAACAAATACACCCACATCCTAAGGATAAATGTCAGGGATTGATATTCTAAATAGGTCTGTCACCCTGAGAAAGCCAGAAAGAGCCACTAACCCAACCCCATATAGGCAAAGGCCCTGTTCTGTATTCATGCCCGCTTGCTACATGACTAACTTTCCCATTTGTCCCCAATTGAATCAATTTTACCTGAGCAATTATACTCATGATCTTATTGACCATAGTTCTGTCCCACTTCATCCCCACCTTGCAAGCTCCCATGTTTTCTCCACCTTAGACCTGCCTCATTTTATTGTTTTGCTCTATGAAAGCCCCTGGAAAAGACAGAGTCTTTGGTAACTCACTTGAGACCCTTCTGTCTGTCTCTCAGACAGAAGCTTTCTTTCTCTCAATAAATATATTCTGCTTTTAACCTTCATTGTTCCTAAAATTCATTCTTCAATTTTAGAGAACACTAACTTGTACTGGACATCTAGTAGACTGGGAGTTTCTTTCCCCTATATCTTTACATTCTTCTGTCTCATCACTAGGACTTTCCCCATTTTCACAGTTGTCCAGTGATGGTTGTTTTTTGTAAACATTTTGGCTAGGGTTAGTTGTGGACTTACCAAAACTGTGACTGAGTTAAGCATTCTGTGAGACATGTACATAGTGCTGAACAGAGTTGTGGATGGAAGTGGCAAATGAAGCAATGTATGGGCTATGTATGGATTAACCTAAGTGTCAGATTCTGATTTAAAGTCTGACACCAGATTTCATTATAGTAGAAATACATCAAGTCACTTGATGCTGTAAAATCTGCCACCAGATACAAATTAATTGTCACTTGCCAGTCACTAAGAGTAATTTGATGAATCTGCATGCGACTGACTTGTATTAGTCTTTTTTCCTGTAAAGCCTCTTTGCTAATGCTAATCTGTATTTGCAACCACTCTCTAATCCTAGCATCATGGCCTCATTATAACTCCTGATCATCATGCATCAGGTCCTCATAAGAAGCATGCAATCTAGATCGATCACATGTACAGTCCACAGCAGGCTTTGCTCTCCTTTGAGAATCTCACGTCACTGTTCATCTGACAGGAGGTGTAGCTCAGTGATACTGGGAGCAATGAGCAGGTATTGCATATCTAAGTTTTGCTTATTGTCCTGCAATTCACCTCTTGTTGTGCAATCCAGGTCCTAAGAGGTCAGAGACTGGTTGAGGAACCCTGATTTCAGTAATAGCTGAACCCAAGATTTTTAAATTTTATTGCACCCTTATATTTCCAGTTGTTAATTAAAATTGATGAATGAATTTGTGTTCCTCCTTAAGCGAGTAATTAAAATTATACATCAATAAGCTCTGCATAATGGTTTTCTTCAAATAGAAAATTACGCAACTTTTCATATAAAATTGAAGAAAATCCATTTGTTTATTATTATATTTATAGCATCCAGTCTTAGGACTTTGCTACCTAGTTAAGAGTTTATGTTGTTAATCATCTGCAGTCTTTTAAACTTATTTTACATACTATCTTCTTCTAGAATTCCCACAACTATTTCTTATCCTGGTTATCCTAAATTATAGCTCAATATCCCCCTTTTCAAGTTACTTTTCCTGAATTTTATATAATTTAATAGCTTCATTTAGGAGAGAATAGTGGGATATGCCTGTAAGCCAAGCACTATGGGAGACTGGAGCAGTGGGATTACAAAATTGAGTTCAGCTTGAGCAACCTAGAGATCCAGAAAAAACCTTTGTCAAGGTGAAAAAAATAAAATACCAGAGATATGGCTCAGTGTGAAGTTCTTGTGCTCAATCTCCAGTACTGAAAAAGAAAAAAAAACAACAACAAAAAAAACTTAAGCATTTCTTAAAATTAAAATTCATATGCATCTACTAAGATAATATAATGTCAAAATATGCACTATCATCTGAATCTAACCAGTTTTATTCTCCAAATTTTTGTCACAGTTTTGATAAAAAATGGCGGGAAGACACCAGTAAAACAACAAAACTAAAAGTTTCCTTAATATAATATTAGTATTAGTGAATAGTGTTCTCTCACTTGATAACTAGTTTTTTGCATCCTGGACAAAGAATTGAACAGGACACACAGAAGTAGAAAGAAAGAGAGAGATTTATAAAAGGAAAGTGCACTGCACATAGTGAAAGTGGGGCAATGAGAAAACTCAAGAGTGAGTTTGACTCAGAGTGGTCCTTCTGCTTAGGTTCTGATGTATTTATTGGGAGCTTTCCGAGGTCTTCAGATCTGGGGTGATACCTAATGGAAATCTATCTAATTAATTCAAATTCCCACCCTATATCAGGAGGGAGTGTTTTTACTTTATGTGGGTTTAAATGGAATCAGCATGACTAGTGAAGTCCAATGGGTTAAATGAATCAAAACCACAATGTTAATCATATTATAATGGCTATTTTTAGGTCACCCTCAGTTCCTCTCAGCTTTTGGAGCACATGCTTCTTGGGTTCATGTTGTTACAAGTGAAGCATAACTCCCAACATGCTAGATGTCCGATGTGCTGAGTTTGTGTTCCCCAAACGTCAAAGGCTGAACTTCAAAGGGACAATGGAGGTTAAGAGTAAAAACAAAACAAAACAAAAAAAAGATTTATCAGAAGATAAACAAGAGAGGCCCCAGGGGTTGCTTACACACCTTTTACAGGGGCAGTTTATACACCAAATTCACACTGTGGGTATAACTAACTTGGGTCAAACTAAAATTGACCTATAGGATTATAATATAGCCACTAAGCTAGTATTAGTTCAAAAGGGAAAAAAGTCATGTAAAAGAGTACATGGAAAGAACAAAGATACTTTGGGGGAGGAATGGATCCAGATGCTCTGGTTACTCACTTGAGCACCTGATATACATATGAACTTACTGGACCAAGGGGTGCTATTCATACTACAACTCCAAGTTACTGTTTATTCCTTAGGGAGGCATGTAGGCCTAGTCAGTGCATCTCTGTCTTGAAGTTTGTTCTTCTTATGTGCCTCCAGCCATAATTCTTTTGTCTTTATTTTGTACTGACTTCCTTGAGAACCTAGCCCCTATGTTAACTTTTATTTAAGTTACCAATCTATAATCTCAAAGATCAAGGAAGGGACTATGACATAAGGACTATGATACAGAACCACCAAGTAATCCAAATAATACTGGGGAAATATTATAATCCCAAACCTGTTAGATATCTGATGCACCAAGTTTGAAGAATGAATTCTAGGAACAACAAAGGTTATGAACAGAAAATATTTATGGGGGAAACAAAGCTATGTTTATTGAAGGGAAAAAAAGCTTCTAAGAGAGACATTGTTGAGGGAAAATTTCCAAGTCAAACTGAATGGAAGACTCTTTGCACTGAGGAAGTAAGAAGGCAGCGTTTAAACTTTATGCCAGCAGACTGTTGCAGGATAGTTCCCAAAGGCAACATCACTGAGTTTGCAAAGAGTTTAGTTTATATAGAATTTAGAAATAGGAGGTACAAAGTAAGTGACAAAACCTTACATAATTGGTTAAATGCATTGAGTCTTATGTTGACAGGCAAGTAAATCTTGATTAGATTTGTTGAAACAAAGGAAATGCTTATCATGATATAAAACATTCTGGGCACAAGGCGAGTGGATCTTTAAAGGTGGAACATTCTGGGAACAAGGAGAGGGTGCCCTTAAAGGTGAAACATAGTCAAAAGTGTCCTTGACAGGTCCAGGTTGCCCCAAAATATAGACAGTTACTCTGACTTAGTGCTTATCAGAGATATGCAGCTGAGTTTTACACATGTGTCAAGGTCAATAGCCCTCTAACTGCTCTCTGATTTGTATCATGAAATACCTATAAGTTTGTTATTTTATAAATGTGTTCTTACATTACAATTGTGCCCCAACAATATAAGGGATCCTGACTGGGTTGCCAGGACCCCTCCACTCAAGGGAATTTTATAGAGCAAAACCACCATGAGATGAGAAGGGTCTAAGGTGGGGCAAAACTAAAATCAACTAATAAGATTACAAGTACAGTCACATGGATAACATTGATCCAATAGGAAATCACAAGGTGGTTACGAGGTGGACAAAACTATGGACAACCAATATGATTATGAGCATAACTGCTTAGGTAGCATTGTTGGGAGAAAATTCTCAAGCCAAACCAAAGTGAAAGGAAAACTCTTTGTGCTGAAGAGATAAGAAGGCACCATTTAATCTTTATGCCAGTGGACTGTTGAATCTTCACACTAGAGGACTGTTGTAGGATAACTCCACAAAGGCAACAGCACTGAGTTTACACAGAGCTTAGTTTATATAGAATTTAGAAGTGGGAGGTACAAAGAAAGTGGCAAAACATTACCTAATTGGTTACATGCATTGAGTCATATATTGACAGGCAGGCTAGTCTTGAACAGATTTGTTGAAAAAAGGAGTTGTTTCCCATAATAGAGAAACACTCCAGGAACAAAGGGAGGGGGCCCTTACAGAGTGAGCAAAGTGAAAGGAATTACCATAGTGTAGAACCATTCCAAGGAGGGGGCCCTTTCAAGGTGTCCTTGACTAGCACAGAGTGCCTTAAGGTACAATTACTCTGACTCAGTGCTCATAAGAGATATGCAACTGGGATTTAGACACTGTCAAGGTCAGTTCAATTCAGCAGAAACAGCAGAACAGAAACTTGGTCAGAGACCACTAACTGATCATGAAATACGTATAAGTTTGCTATTTTATAAATGTGTTCTTACATTATAATTGTGCCCAACAGTAGTAATTAAATAGGGATCAAATGAGGAAGCAAGTCATGTAGCAAGCATGGATTGAACAGGGACTTTTCCTGGAAGAGAAGTTTTTGTCACCCACCTCCAGGTGATTGATGCCTATATAGAAAATTGATAACTGCTATTCACCCCTAGGGGAAGTATGTGGGTGTAGTGGGTTTCTCTCTTCTGAGGAATGATCTTCAAGGAATGTGCCTCCAGCCACAGTTGTCTTTGGCACTGGTTTCTTCCAAGGACCTAACCCTATCTGACTGCCTGTAGTATTTCTAAATAACTTGGCTGTCTATACTAGCATGACAAGGGAAGTGCGTATTTTTAAGTTCAATTCATGATATTAAAAAATATGGCGAGACTCTTAAGTCTCTAAGACTCAGAGACATCTTGTCTCTTGTGAGGTTAAAGCCAGGATGTACTATCTCCTGCACATAAATAAAGAACAACATTAATACCAGATAAGATTTAGGTAGTGTATGTTATTGCATGGAGTTTGAGGAGAGTCCCTCAAACAGAGATGGGGAAACTTGACACACCTCATCCACAAGCTAGTGTGTAGATTTGCTCACTTCCATCACAGAAAAATAATTTACAAAATGAGTCACTAAGAGAAATAAGGAAGTCTATAGGCAGATTTGTAAATTATACCCTCAAAGACAATATAATGTGAGAGAGAGACAGAGAGACAGAGACAGAGAGACAGAGAGAAAGACTTTAGACAAGAGCTAGTAACTATGTGCTTTGGCAGTTGGTAATCTGTGAAATTTGTGAGACTATAGAAAGTTTGATCTTGATTTACAGGAGAAAACCATCAGCCCACCCACAGGTAGTAAGATATTGGCTAATTTTACAAGTGAAAGAATGACCCATTTTATAGGAGAAAGGCATTGGTCCAGTCTATTTTGGTATTTTTAAAGACAGATGGTCTAAGATATTTTGCCTAAAACATTCTTTGAAGCTTGAATCTATTTCTTGATCTTAAACTAAGTTTCTTATAGACTCATTAAGAAATTTGATGTGTGATAGACCTGGAATAAATAAATAAATAAAGTCTAAGCAAGCCTGGGGTGTAAGATATGGAGTAGAAATATGCATAAATTTGTTAACTTTGATTGCTCTTGCTGTTGCAATCTTACCAAAAGTATGATTATAAAATTATAATTTTCTTTGTCTCCATTCTATCCATCTCTAATTTCTTCTATTCTACTCTACTTCTCTATATAATATATTGATGAAAGCATTTTAAATTATTCATATAGTGATATTGAAAATTATTTTCATAGTACATATTATTATCCACAGTAATAGTAATAATGATAGTAATGGTGACAGCAGTATGAATGATTTGCAGCTCATAGGGAAGAAAATAGTGCTAAGCAATGCCATTTATGTGGATATATTGTTACAACACTTTGCAGATTCCTTGTTTTGTCTTTTTTTTTCCTGAAGTTTCATGTTCCTCTTACTTTAAATTCTCTGGAAAACATAAATGCACACCTACACCCTCTCTTTTATTGACTGGAGCAAGAATCATATGAGGTGTTTATAAGAAAGCCAACCTGAATCTTTTGCAAAGTATAAGAGAAGAGGTGACTTTATAGTTAGGAATTCTTGCTATATGTTGGCTGGTGAAATGTACAAATACTCACCAACTGACCATCATTAGTGTACTTTTCCCTGGAAATATTACCTTTCCTTCTCCCTTGAATGAGCAATTGCTCATATCAGTCTGGCATAGTTCAGAGGAAATATTGTATTCTAAATCGTGTAGGTCATCTCCCAGTCTCATTAGAATATGGCATTTATAATCCAGAAAACATTTTGAGTCTGCTTTATGTTTCCATATCCACCAAAACGAAATGCAATCTTAACAAAACAGCTGTTACTGTACAAACCAAGCTTGTTGTCTCACTAAGTCAAAGAACAAAATCACAGACAGAAAGATTAAGAAAGGAAGCTTTTTTCAAAATATAAGAAGCAGAAAACTGCTGGAAGTCAGGACAGATCCTAGGAAGTTGGGTGCCATACAAGTCTTTTGTTTACTTGTTTATGTATAATCGTAGCATGTGAATTTTTTCAATTGTCCAGTGGCCACATATCATAGGAAGCTCTGTTGGTTTAAAATGACCAATTTGGATTTAAACTGTTTAAATGAGTTATTCAGCACACAGAGAAGAAAACTGAGTTTAGAAGAAAACTAATTATTCTCCACTTTTTAAGTTTCTGCAAAGTCAGCCCTGGATGTACAGGGGGATGGTGTTCCACTTTGCCGAAGGAAATCCTTTCCAGATGAAGTTCTATTCCCACTGCCTACTCTTATCTTAATTCCTGTCAGTGAGTCTCATCACCTAACTCCACTTCAAGTCCTGTCTTTCTCTAGCTGCCAGTTCATAATCTAAATAATGGAACTGCCTCTGACACTAATACCACTTGCGACAGTGTAGTACTCATTGACCAGACTTAGGCTCTCATGAATTTTTCCAACAAATGAAAAATCATTATGTTGTACATTTAAGTTCCCCCCTGCTTTTTATATGGAGTTATCACCCTTTATCTTCTTAAGAGAGATTTAATTATTATAAGAATATAATACGCCCAGAATTAGTTAAGCAATTACTTCTCTGGTTTTTGTTTTTGTTTTTGCTTTTTTAATTAACCACATTCTTAACACAATGGACTGTAATTATTCCTTCAAGTACTTTTTTTTAACAATTCAAATAGGATCTCCTCAAAACAAGAGCCTTTTCTAATTGATTTTGACACTCTGGGTGCTTAATGCAACTTTTGGTATAACTTTTCATAAATATTTGGCTAATCATTTTATTAAAATATTTGTATTTAAACATCATAAAAATTTCCTTGAAATTCCATTTAGATGAGTCAGAATGTATTTGATAAATTTGCACAGATGTATGAAGTTTTTCTTGCTTTTATTGAATTTTTATGGTAATTAGGTCTAGACAAAGGAAAACTAATTTTTTGATGGGCTAAAAATATGATGCTGTTAAAATGTATATTTGCTATTTCAAAATTTTGTATTATGTTGGAATTTGGCTGTATTTTGAAACCATTTTTAATTGAAAAATGATTATATAATCATTAAATATAGCTAGGAAACCTTCATGAATGATGTGGCCTCAATCAATTTGACTGCAGAGACAATATCTCCATGCTGACTCCATAGTTAAAAATTTGCAGTGCAAATATCCTTGGGGATTTTAAAACTTGTTTATAGTAACTCGTTTCAAAATTATGGAGATATCAGATAATAACATTCATTTGGACAATTTCCCAATATATTTTAATCTTTTCTCCTAAATTTTTAGCTCTATCGACCTAAAAGAAATGTATCTGACTAAAGGCTGCTTATCTATTTTGGGATGTAGGAAAAGGTAAAAGATTATTTGGAGTATGTGGAATTATTTAAATGTTAAATAAAAGGGAAGTATGGAAATTGATTGGATTTAAAAATGTGGCATTTTGTGGACTTGTTTCCATGTGATGAATTTAACGGATAAATTTCAGGTTTTTTAATACAACAAAGAAACACAAACACGGAATCCTAATGGCAGGCAAAAAGCAGCTACAATTATAGAGGGTTACAGGAAGCTGCACTCAGGGAAGGTCCATGCTGATAAAAGCCCATGCTGACAAGTCCATATGACAGGAACAGTAACGTGGTGTTGGAGTGACAGGATAACGAAAACATTGCCCACAGATAGCAGCACACAGTGTCAACCGCCAGATAAATCAGGCTTTCAGTGTTTAAAAGATATGCACCTTAGGCCAGGGGCCTTCCTTGAATTTCTAGATGTGATTGAAAACATTGACTGGCAGGGTGTTGAGTCATCTCAGGGACTTTCAACACACATGCTTGTCCCAGAATTCACTTCGATCTTAATTATATGCGTGACGCGTAGTACGTGTTTATGTGCCCTTTATGAGGTTCGTGTAGGTCAAAGGTGAGTAAAGGTCAGGCTAGAACAGTGATGGTGGAACACTTAGAGACTGAATGTCCAAACTGTAACCCCAAACCTGCTTATTTATCACAAAGTGACTGCACTGCCCATATATACACTATTTTCTTTTTCTTTTTCCTTTTTTTTTTTTTTTTTTTTGTAGGTATCGGGATTGAACTCACATCCTCACGCCTGCCAAGCAGGCGCTTAAGCCACTGTGCCAAACTCCCGGCCCTATGTGCACTGTTTTCTGATGCTTTGGTTGCTGGGGTGACTTGGCTCAGGTGCTGATAGAGAGGGCTCTGCTTGCAGTTTCATTACCACTGGGTTAGAAGATCCAACACACAAGCGCTGATCTAGAGCATCAGAGCTCTCCTGAATTATTGTTATGCGACTTCTTACCTGTATTATGCCAATGGAAGGAAGATTGGCCTAAGGTGCGGGGTAAAATGAAATGGCTGGAAGGGAGTGATTCATCAGTTCCAGTATTTTCAACTGCACTAGACTGAGGTCTGGATCAACACACTAAACATTACTTGGTCTCTGAATCATTTTCCTTGGTGTTTTATGAAATCTTTTGTGATGTGAGAATTTCATAGTATTTGAAAGAATGAACAAAGTTCAGGTCTTTAATATCCCCAGGGGCTTAATCAAAAAAAGAGTATAATTCAGTGATATGTCTTACAGGCTAAACCTTCAGATAGAGTTGCTATAAATGTATAGGCAGGGAAATTGAAGCAAAGTAAAGCCCCAAACCATCGTGACATAAGATCATATGAAATTCTAAAGAAACAGGCACTAAGTGTTAGGGAAAACAATCCAAGTAACTTGTTAGGGAAATTTACAGAGTGTTGCAGCATACTCTCAATAGACATCAAGAAGAAGGGATTTTCTGCCTAGTTATATACAAAACAGAACTCTAGTGTAGAAATGGAATGTATCTCAATTGCTTTTGTGTAAAAAGATTGGCCCACAGCTTAGTACTATTTTAAGGAGGTAGGGCTTTTAAAAGGCAGTAGCCAGTACAAGGAAGTTACGTCATCAGGGTGTGTTCTGAATATTAGGATACTGGCCTCTCTTGCTTGCTCTCGCTCTCTCTCTCTCTCTCTCACTCTGTCTCTCCCTCTCTGTCTTTTTTTTCTCTCTCTCTTCTTTACTTCCCTTTTTTCACAAAGTCAGTAGCTTTGTTCTGCTATGTACCCCCTACCATGATGTGCTGTTGACCCACAGTAATGTCCCCCAAACAGGGCAAATAATCATGAACTGGAACCTCTAAAACTGTGAGCCAAAATAAATGCATCATCTTTTTAAGCTGATTAATCTGAAATATTTGTTATAGCAGTAGAAATCCAACAGGAATTCATAGAAGGCTTAAGGTTAGACTCAGGACAAATGCTGCTTTCTTTCAATGCTTCCTGCAATGATGGTAACGCCTTTTATAAATTCTTGGGAATGTTCAAGTCACTTGTTACATGACTTAACAAGTTTGGAAAAGATGAAGTAAAAAAGAAAAAATCTAAATAACTAACAACCAAGTCATTTTTCAGGTCATGAAACTGTTGCCTGCATTCTTTAAAACTTTACTCTCTTTTTATATGTACTTTAATATAAAGCTTAGGATTTTGGTATTTATGGAGTAAAAGAAAAGTTATGATACTTTCTGGAAGCAGAAATCAATTCCTTTATTTTTAATATATTTGAGCCTTTATCTTTTGAAGTAGGTTTCTTGTAGAAGCACCTATAATTATTTCCTTTTTATCAAGTCTGTTGACCTCTGTCTTTAATATTTGTGTTTTGATCATTCATATTTAAAATCATTAATGACATAATCATTTTTTAAAAAAAGTTATGTGTGTACTATTTTCTTCTTTTTATATTTTGGCCTTCAATGGTTTCCAATAAATATTTTATGTAATACTTTCTTTTACTTTTTCAGTTCTTTTATTTAGTAAATGTTTGTATTTCATATTGAGTGCATTCATTGTGAGTAGTTGATACTTGTATGTAACAGATCACAATTCTTGTTTCATCTACTTTCACTCCTCTATTTCCTCCTTTTCTCTGTCTCTTGATTCTGTTGCAACTTGCAAAAAGATCTCCTTACTTCCTATGTCTTAGAGTTTATAATCTTCATTTTTATACTTAAAATTCCTCCAAATGAAGTTTATTATTTTATGTTTCATAATTTGTCTTACAAAAGAATGTTCTCCGTCTGCCTGCTCATCCTTTGTGTGCTCTCATTCTTTCCATTTTCTATATTCTGTAATCATAAATTATTGCTACTTGCTATTTATACAAAATTTTATTTAGTGTATTATATACCTACATTCACCAATATTGCTATGTAATCTTAATTTTAGAAATACTTTCCAAAATTATTGGCATTTCTGCTCACTTCAGCAGCATATATACCAAAACTATGTGAATTTTATATTCATAAATGCCTCAGTGGTGCTATTGACATATGACCAATTCAATTCTTTTTAATCATTTTTTATAATGCAAAGACTAAATCATTTGTGTAGGATGAAAGGATGTTCTTCATATCATTTTTCCAGGGATGATTTTCACTTTGTTAAATGGCAGACTCATAGTTACTATAAGTGGCTCAAGTTTATGAAACTATTTAATGACGTACTAAAGTCTTGTCTTTAGCATAAAAATTATAATCCATAATTGTACCTCTACCTAAAGACTTTAGATCTGAGGTTTGACTATGTTTCTTCTAGCATGTAATGATCAATTTATCATGTTCAATTTTCTGGTTGGGCAACACAGTAGCAAGTCAAAGGTGATGGATACTTCAGCTACTATTTTTTTCTATATCTGTCTTAAAACACATCTATCACTAAAATCTTTGAAAATCAAAATTAATTCTAACAGGTGAGGATGGCATAAAACTTGTAAAATTCCAGAGACAAATTTATAAACTTAGTCAACTAATGTGTTATATTGAAAATAACATCTTAGTTTTATCCACAAAATATTTATCTTCATGTTTAAAAGCAAATTATTTGAGGGACGTGATAACAAAACTTAATTTCATGATTGGAGAAAATAAACTTACATATACTGTTTTCTCTAATTTTGCAAGAAAAATGGCCTGCTGATTTCTCATTCCCTTTAGGCAATGAGGATCTCATTACTGAGACCACCTACAGATGGTATGATTGAAATTTTGAATTTGTGTATAATCACTTCATCATTTTGATCTTTTTATGCAAATCTCTAGACAATTATGGATATTATACTAAGTAAAGGCTTAGGAAGCTAACTTTTAGCTTTAAATTGTTCACACTTTTATGTGGCCTACATAAATCTAAAAAATGCCATAAGCTTATCTTATTTCAAGTACTAGAAATACATAATAAAGTTTCTATTAACAAAAATTTATTTTATGTATTCCATGAAGTCAAGGTATCAAGTATCTTTATATTTGGGAAATTTTGTTTTACATTATGAGCCATCTATTGAATCGATATAAAATGTCAAAGTTTTGCAATTTATATTACCCTACTTTGAAATTTGTTAATTTGACAATAGCCTACAAATCAGTATTTCCTTTTTTTTCTGCACCTGTGGTATGAGAATATTCTCCAACATAGAAATCTAGTTTTACAATAAGCTGAATTAGTTTTATATTAATAAAATTGCACATATTGTTATATCAAATTACTGTTCTGAATGAGGAAATTTTCCTCTAAAGCTTAAAAGTGTGTTAGAAATTAAACTTCCCATTTGTAAAAATTTCATTTAAATTTGACAAGTAGACATGTAAAATTTGACAGTTTAAAAAATTAAAAAATTTATTAGTGATCAATAAATTCAGTTTTGTATATTTTTTAACTTTTAAGTTGGATGTAATAAAGATTATAATGTGCAAAATTTTTACCTTGATATAATAAAAATGTAAAGTGCATAGGGTTTGCATTACAAACTTAATTTTATTTAAATTAATGTCAACTCCATAGTTGATATTTTGACTATGCCATATCTAATGAAACTTTTCAAATAATTGCTAAAAATTACACAATTAGTAATTGTCAAAATAAAATCTAAACTTCAAGTATATTATTATCTTTATCTTAAAGCCCTTTGACATATAAAATATATTTTCTTGTGTGTTTTCTTGATGGTCTATGTAAAAACAGAAAAATACTCTTTAGTACTGTAATTCATACATGCATAAATCTATCTATCCATCTTATATAGTTTAACTGATTATAGACATGTACCCAAAAACAAAGCTTTGTAGACTAGGTTAAAAATTACATATATAAGTACACAAACACATATGTACCACATATATATTCACACCCATAAATAAATAATTAAATATGGTGAACCAAATATATTCACAAGTATAATAATTCATTTACTACCGGTGAAATCTATTATGGATTTTATTTTCAAAATTCCAAGCTCAACATAGCCAAAATATCAGAAGAAATAAGTGAATGGTAATATTTCTTTAGAGCCCACAGCCTGTTGAATTATACACTAGACTGTTTTTGTAGATTAGCTAATTTGGTGATTAAAATAATCATGTCTAGCTAAATATTATGTAAGCTATAAAATAAAAATGTAATAGGAAATTCACATTTTGGTCTGATTTTAGGGTGGAAACTTTACAGTAAACAAAGGTTTTTATGAGAAATACTCCCAATAGTTAATTTTTAAAAGATTTATTTTGAAACGTTGCATACAATATTTCAAACACTAATGGAGGCAGATGACGAAAATAGCAGATGTCACTGTTAATTAAATTAAATGTATCTTAATGTATGTACTCTTTTTTGAAACCTGATCTGTTCAGATATCTGTTAGTCTTTCAAATATGATAATGCATATTTGCAATTCCACATGATAGAATACATACAAAAATAATAAGATTTCCATTTCTACTAATATTTAATCTAATAAGCCATTGTTTTAATTTTTATAACTATATGACACATTGCTATTACCTCCTTCAAAATGCTCAAAATACTCCTCAAAGACATTTATTCCATCATTTTTATCTGTTATCTTGCATTATAATAATATAGAATTAAACACTCACCATAATTTTATCATCTCTTAGATGATATATATGCATGCCTCATTGTCTATTCATATAACAAAATTTTCTTTACCAATAAAAAGAAATAAGCAAATGATGTACACAGAAAATCAGATGGCTCTCCAGAACATCATGCTAAGTAACACCAGTCAGTCCCAAATGATATTCTGCATGATAATATTTATATATTTTCCTTATAGTAAAAACATTTTATTGACTGAGTATGGATAAGTGATTCCTCTTCTTAGGTTTTGGAGAAGGATATCATTATTAGAAAAGGCAAGAGTAAATTTCTTGGTCATAACAGAATGTTTCTGTGACTTGGTTATACTGATAGTCAAATGTGCACATTTGATGTATTTCATAGTAAACATGCCAAATGAAACAAAAATAATCCAGGCAAAAGCTGTAGAAACAAAATAAGAACTGTACCTGAGTGAGTAGCACTACATAAATATTCACTTACCTTGTGTAACCAGTGCCACATAGTTATTGAAGATATTGTGGGAAGCCAAATAAGAGGTTGCCAAGAATGTGTTATTTTATGTTCTTGCAAATTCTGGGAAATCTTAACCTATTTTAAAAAATGGAAACAATAATTTCAGTCACATAGTGCTAAAACAAAATGTGTTCATAACAACATTTGGTTAGTGATGAAATAATAAATTTATGGTAAATATAGTACTAAATATGATACAGTCAATATTTCTGTTTTCACCTGGTTACAAAAATATATGTGGTTCATATGATTTAAAGTAATAAAGAAATTAAAAATTAGGTATTTGTACATAATTGTGTGTGTGTGTGTGTGTTCCTAAGTATTGAACTCAGGGTCTTCAGAACATTGAGCTATACTTTTTTTTTTTTTTTTTTTGCGGCACCGGGGATTGAACTCACAACCTCACGCCTGCCAGGGCAGGCGCTTAAGGCACTGAG
>RJWM01007819.1:0-76058 GCA_004363535.1 Dasyprocta punctata | reverse complement strand
AAAGCAAGAAAATCACAATATAGTGGGCATCTGTTACCCTACAATCAAAAACATGAAACAGACTGAAAATGTATACGATGTTCCATAATTTATTAAGAAAAAATTTTCCTTCACACTCAACTTATGTGTACCTTTCCTGACTTAAAAAAAAAATAGAAGATCAATTACATTTTAAGAGACAAAGCAAGAGGTTATTTTTAACCCCATGTTACCAAGCATACATAGATGGGGATGTTGGTGAGTTCATCCTTGGTGAATCTTCATTTTAAATTATAATATCCAGAATTGATTTAGATCACAAAGCATAGATCAGTTGCCACAAGTATTATGACCTTTTGATAATAAAGAAAAAGCCACTTTCTAGATGCCAGTATGTCAAGAGGGAGAAAGATACAAAATCATAAACGGAAGTGATCGGACTTAATAGTAAAAGTGAATGTCCTGCTTGCTACTAGTGCTAGCTTTATGGGAACCCTCACATGGGCCCCTGAGTGCAGGGGAGATCTACCCTTGTTTTAATGGGGTGCTCACACAATTTTGAAATTCTTTAACTTGGAATTTGTGTTTTCTTAGTAAAATCCAATAGGCCAATGTCACATGTGCATACAGAGAAGAGAGATGTGTCATATTCAAACTGAATGGTCTTTGTCAACCAATTTTATATTTCCATATAGCTTTTGTCATGCCCAACATCACTAAGTTACCAAAAGGCACAATGTTCAATACTTTATCAAGAAGTTAAGTGAGTACAACTGAATATGCTACATCTATACATGAGTAAAGAGACACATACTGCAGAGCTGCTCATTCAGCTAGCAGTGCAGTGAAGTAAATAATGGGCAACTTTAATACCTTGCTGAGCAGAATCAGCATGGTTCTCAGTGTGAAGGGCCCATGTGAAGATCGTTGCCAACAGCATAAAAGCAGAACTGGAGCAGAAGACGGTGTGACGTTGATTCTCCTAGAGAAGGCTGTCCTGCTGGTTTTCCTGATATGAACTCTCCTCTTCTCATCCTTGGAGGAGCTTGGGTCCTCTCTGTCACTGAGGATGGCTGTGTTTCCCTTTGGGGAAGCTTTGGTTCTTACCTACAGTGTTAATTCCCGGCTCCAGTGCAGATCCTTCACTTAGCTGGCACAGACCCTTCATCCCACTGGCACATACTTTCTAGCTTCCGATACTACTTTTGCATCTTGCCGGAACAGATCCTTGGTGCAGACTTGCATGAGACATCATCATGGGCTCTGGGACTTCAGCTGGACTCACGCAGAACATTGCTGTGGGATCCAGACCTTCAGCTGGATTCTTTGCATCTCTAATGCATGGACAGATCTCTTGTGCTCTTCTGCATTTGACTCTTTGGGTGACTATTATAAAATAATTCTATAAATTTTGTGTCCTGCATTAAATCCATTCCCTTGCAAACACTGACTGCAACAGTTAGGATCAAAACTTGATTTAAATGCTCTTAGAAATAAAGCAATTACACTGTAAGAAGTATGAGCCTGCCTAGAGATTATCATATTCTTTTTTATTTACAAGCCAATCACTTAAAATAAAATGTCATCTTAGAAAGACAAGAAAAAAGAAGGCCCCTCATGGACTGTTTTTCCTTCATTCCTTTGAATGTGTGCAGATCAGTATGTTAAATAAAATCAGCTAAGTTAATTTCTGTGCAATGCTTTCATTCTTTGTATAACAAAGAATGCATACACTTATATAAGCCATGGAATAAGAACTTAGTATTTACAGTGATTCTACATACGAGCTGATTGCAGTTATATTTGCATTTAAAACTTCTTTTCCTCTATAGAAAGATTTAACAGTTAACATGGTAACAATTTAAAAGATTTTTATTTAGAAGATCACCAAAAGGCAAATAAAAATTATCATAAAATGTAATGAAAACAGTTCATTGAATGGGAAAAATTTAATGATATATTAATTTTTAGAGCATTTTTAAATGCTACATGTGGAAAGAGATCAATATTTTTGCTTTTTTTTTTTTTACTGAGACCTATAAACCAAGTAATGGCACGTGCTACAAGTATAAATGTACACACCAGTAGTAAAAGTCTTAGTGTTTACATTACATTCTTTGAGTCAATAATCTCTTAGTAATTTATTTTCATCTATGAAAGTATGCATAAATACAGAAAACCAAGAAGAAACTATGAATGTTTTTAAAATTCATATCTTCAGTTCCTCATGAACAATAATCACATAATTATCTCAGTATTTTATATCATTGATTTCATAGACATAGATATTTTTACAAGTGTTCTAAAGTATCTGCAAAGGCAAATTTGTAATTCTTCTAGACAATCAATATAAAGATCATAGAATAAGGTGCAGTGAACTACAGAATTAGGAAAGACGTAAGTATTTGTGCACAGACTCATGAAAATTGGTTAAAATATAACTATTACATTATTCAATAGAAGTTATCTAATTAATACTTTTTGGATATCTTATTCCATACAAGGAGTGAAAATATTGTATGTATATATGAGAAATCATATATATTTGGACAAGTTTGACTTGCAAAGCTCTTTAAAAATGGGTGTTTACTCATGAACAAGTTATGTCTAGTGTTGAATTCGTTTAGAAATGAATGTAATGAATTGAAAGAATAACCTCAGGAAAAAATGTGAATATACTACAAAAATTAAGAATGTCACTATGAGTTTAAACAAAATAAGAATATATGTTATGCATCCTTTTTAGGTAGGCAAAAGGAAAAGTAAATTGTTTTGATAAAAGAAAATCCCATTAGCTATGAGGGAACCCAATAAGGAAGAAATGTGGGTGTGGTTTCTATGCATGCTGTACTGAAGGATATCACCAACTGGTTATCCTTGAAGTCTGAAACATGTTTATATTATAGGTTGTTGGTTTAGAATAAAAATATAATCAATGAACATGAATTAGACTTCTGATAAACTAGCAAAAAATAGAAGCTTGTAAAATATTCTATAAATATTAAAAATGTATGACAGAGTTTGGAACATAATTCTTAAAAATAAATACTATCCTCATTTTCAGTTTCCAGAATTTAATTCAAAGCTAAAGTTAAGTACTATTTGCTTTGTTAGAATATGAAAAATGTGACCAGCCAGGCTATGAAAGAAATATTGCTGTTAAGTTTATGCAGGGTGAAACTACTCAGTTAAGAGTATGTTTGTAACAGATAAATCATGTCTCATGTCTTTCTGTAAAATATTCAGAAAATTCAAGGAGGGGGGAAAACCTTTTGTATTTTGTATTTCTGTGTCTGTTTTAAATCTCTATTTATTCTTAACCTATATTTAAGTTTTGAAATCAATTCCTTGAAATCATTTTAAATAGAACTTCAGAATACTTGATGCTTTTTGGTCAATGTGATATGTAAGAGAATTTCTAGACAAATTCACTTTCAGGTGAGTGAATATCACATTATCTTTGAGACTATCTCCATTATCTAAATTAAATTTAACAATTGCTAGCTCAACAAGAGAAATAATGCTAACGTGTTTGCAAATTCTCCCTGATAAAGTTTATCTTCCATAAATGAAAGAGAATCACTTAATATTGATAATACATTGTCAATTTTAATAGCATATTTGTGTGTTTATGAAATGCATAAACTCAGATACAGTTTTATGCTTGTTCATGTAATAGCATTACATTATTTTAATGTTTTAGTAACATTTAAATTTTCTTTTTAACTAGCATTCACCATTTTTAACATTTTGAATTCCAAACTAATAATCTTTCTAAAGTACTAAATACATGCAACAAAAATGGCATCTGTTTATATATTTAAGATTATACCCCTTGCCACGGATTTAGCTCAGTGGCATAAGCGCCTGTCTGGCAGGCGCGACATTGTGAGTTCGATCCCCGGTACAAAAAAAAAAACAAAAATAAAGATTATTTCCCTGACGTTTTACTAATTTGCATTCTGAACAATGGTCCTGCTGCTGCCAACAAACACAGACAGGTAGAGGAAAAAGTGCGAAAGTGGCCGGCTCAGGGAGTTTTCTAACCACTATAATAAGTGAAATAAATCGGATCCGCAAGTTTAAATACTTCGTGGTCTCATATGAGAAGCCCAAAATATATATAAGCAACAAAATAAAAGGTAAATAACAGCAAGTAGGGAGATAAGTGTTTCTCAGGAAGGGGATCAAGAGATGAAGGCATGGGGAGGGTGAGGAGAGTTTGAAAAAGAATTAACATGTGGCCCCGCGTGGTGGCGCACGCCTTTAATCCCAGCATTTGGGAAGCTGAGGTAGGCGGAGCGTTGTTAGTTCGAGGCCGGCGTGGGCTAAAACGCGAGTGCAAGGCCGGCCTGAGCTACATAGTGTGATCCTGCCTCAAAAAACCAGGACTGTAAATTTGGCTCAGCGACTTAAGTGCCTTCCTGGCAGGTGCAAGGTTGGCAGTTTGATCCCTGGTGCCGCAAAAAAAAAAAAAAAGAATTAATACCACCTCCCCGCAAGCAATCAATCTGATCATTATGTACCGGAAAAGTATCCCAAAGAAAAATAAAAATTAAAAAGATTGAAATTTTACTCTTTTATTTCCATACTAAATGCAACAAGACAGAAAGCATCTTGTATTATTTTGGCAATTCCATACTCTTTATTTCATTTTGCTAGGTAATTGAAAGTCAACTCTGGTATAGAGAGATTTCAACATAGATAAATCAGTTTAAAATGATTTATACATTGAAATTTCAGTAAAAAAATTAATAGAGATATAATAATTTTATGTATTGGGAAAATAATCTTACTTTTAAAGATTATTTAGAAAATGAACAACAAATAAAGTACCTCATGAGCATTATTAAAAACTAACCATAATATTAAATTTGATTTAATAATAGAAAAGTGTTTGCATCATATATAGCAACATACACAATGCAAATTAAATTACTCAGAAAATAATAAGTCAAAAAGTACACAAATAGCTACATTGACTGTTTTGAAAATTAGACTCACACAATTTTAAGAATATTTAAACAATAGTGAATATTCTGAAACTGATAATAATAAATGCATATCTTTAAAAAAATAGATTAAGAAAATGAGAAAACATTAAAGGGAATATAATTTAAGAGCAGAGCACTGACCTGAAAAACTGCTTTACATGCCACTTCCTTCATAGTTTATGCAAAGTTAAAGAGCATAGTTTGTTTTTCAAATGCATATATATGATGAAATATTAAAATGATATATTCCAGATGTCTTGTTAAAAAAAACTGAGTATTTTGCTTAATAAACGTATATCACTAAGAACAGAAAAGTGAAGAAACTTACTAATACATTCTAAATATTATATATATATATAGTATTTTCCACAGTTAAAATCATGTAAATATACAAAGACTAAGGTAAGTTGGTTGTTAATGATAGTAAATCATGTGTATAAGTTCATAATACTTTTCTGTTTAGGTTTATATTTGTGTATTACTAGGTCATAAATATTGTGTGTGTATATATATATGTTTTCCTGGGTGTGTGTCTTTGTGTGTCTGAGTGTTTTATTTGGGTGGAGTATATATATTTTTACAAGCCATACTAACAGAATCAGCCTAATAAAAATAGAAATTTGAATTTGGACCTGGTTTGGAAATTTACTGGGAAGTCAAAAGGTACTTGGGACATTTTAGTATTCATTAAGCATTGAATTATTGTCAAATAGATGTAAACTTCAAACCATACTTTGGAATTCATGAAGTTTATTATAGGATTTTTTTAAAAGTAGTTTAATATAATTATTTTAACCAACCACTAAGTTTTACAACTTACTGCTGATGGTGGCAAGCCTAAAAACATTAGGATAGTTTAAAAACATAGTTTAAGTATTTCAGAGAAGAAGTAGAGCAGATTAAACAGCCAGTTAGGTTGAGTGCACCTCAAGTATTACATTCCTCCAAGAAAGTTACATAAGCTATCGGGCTGAAATACTACAGATTTATCAAGAAAGGGGTGCCACTCAGTTACATGAGTAATATATATATAAAATCTCAGATAAACTGCATTTCTGGTCAGTTGAATTAAAAATAATTCTTCATTGGAAATTCTCTTCATTTGAAAATATGTGAAATAGGTCCAGGCATCCAGTCACATGATATGGTGGAAAAAAGTTCCACAGACCAAAGTCACTACTATTTGTATGTTAAAAAAGTCAGTAATGGATCCTAGGTGTATCTAGGATTACTATGAGACACAAGAATAAAATAAATGCTTAATGTCTGCAGAAAATTTCAAGTTATTAAATGTAGAGTATATTGACTTAAAAAAACCTGTTTTACAACATTTCATAATCTATTCATATTTACCTAGAATCATCAATAAATCAGAAAACCATTGGGCGAAATCCTGGTGGAAGAAATTTCATTTATATGTTATACACATATACATATATGTCACCTCAGAGGTTACTTGATAATACACAGGGAAAAATGTAACCTCAGAATGACAAGAGATCTAGTTTTTGTCCCTCACTTAAGTGACCTAATGCATCAAAATTCTGCACTGTGTACCTTCTGAAGTATTTCTGCCCCCTAAAACTGTTCAATCTGTATCTAATCATGAGGAAAGACCAAAAAATTTCCAAAGTGAGGCATACTTTAAGATTTTTGGTCTGGATTTTTGAATAAATTAATGAATTTTTAAAAAGAGGGTTAGGATGCTAATTTAGACAAATACTTTAAAGATACATGACAAACAATTGCACTGGTATTTAGGTTAGTTAATGAATTGGAAAGCAAAATGAGGAAGAAGAAGAGAAAATGGTGAGGAAAGAGGAACCAAAACAATTCTTGTGAAAACTGCTTTTAAGATAATCCTCGCACCCAGCTCTCGGGAGGCTGAGGTAGGAGGAGCGTTGTGAGTTCGAGACTGGCTTGGGCTACATCGTGAGCACAAGGCCGGCCTGAGCTGCATAGTGCGACCCTGCCTTAAAAAACTAGGGCCGGGAGTTTGGCTCAGTGGCTTAAGTGCCTGCCCTGGTAGGTGCGAGGTTGTGAGGTGAGTTCGATCCCTGGTGCCGCAAAAAAAAAAAAAAAAAAAGATAATCCTTGCAGGACTTGGTTTGAAAGTGTCATCTAAAATCTAAATTAAATTAAAGTCTTACATTATGGTTAATTTTCTACAGACTTACATTTTCCTGGATATCTTAATCACTGTGATTCTGTAGGACGATACGTTAGAAAAGTCATTTATTTTGAGAGGTTTATGGTTTAAAAGTCCAGAATCCTACAACTTCCAAAGTTCATTCAGATATATCTATAAATACAGTATATCCTATCTATGTGAGTGGCCAGGTCATTTGAAAGCAAATTCTGTGACTGTGCATGTGTGTAGGAAATAAGGAAGATAATAATGTTTGCTAAATTTCTATGAGAATATTGTAATACTGTACTTTTGAATTATTTAAGTTTGAAATAGATTCATTTTAAAGATAATTTTAAGTATATTTAATTATATGCATTTGAAATTGAGATAAAGTGTAACAGTTGCTTTTTAGTACATTCAACAATAAATTAAATATCAGTGGGTACATGGTTTACATCTAAATGTACCACTAAAGCCTCATTCAACCAAAGATGGGAAGTTGAAACATGATTGGATAGTGGGAACCACCATGATGCAAGTGGTTTTTCTCTGCCCCGCCCCTCTGCCATTCACTTTACTGTGAGCCAAAATAAAACTCTGCTCCTTTACATTGTAGGTGTCAGCAACAAGGAAATTGGCTAATACAGTAGGTTTGCTACCGAAACATTCCGTCTCTTATGCCTCTAAAGTTTAAAAGGTATTAAAATATTAGCTGTACAAAATTACTGTAAAATTTCTATAAACAGAGAGAGAAGGATGTCAAAAAATATCAGTCAGAGCTTGTGTACTTTTACAGTGCTTTGTAAAATAAGTATATAATTAATCTTGAAGGTAGCTGGTTTGACTTTTGTTTGCTTGTTTGTTGATGTTGATGTTGAAGATTGAACCCAGGCCCCTCACAGCGCCTCACATGCTAAGCACACATTTTGCAATTGAACTGCTTCCCCACCCATGTCTTTCTTCATCATGTTCATTTTCTTTATAATTAAGGAGTATAAAATAAATTGCTAACATTTAAAAAATACATTAATATCACAGACTATAGAAAGCAATCAGGAGATACTTGACAATGCAGAATTACATATACATTTGATTCATTTTTAAAATTGAATAGTAATACAAATCCTCAAAAGAATGCATAAAACTAAGGTGTGAGTAGTATCCAAGGTAATGAAACTAGCTACCTACCCAGAATGATAGGTATATGTACATTTGCATTGTTCATATATCATTTCTTGCCAAGGAAGCTAATACAGTTTGTCTTCGTGGGACCATGAGTTTCTTTGTTTTGTTTTGTTTTGTTTTGCGGCACCGGGGATTGAACTCACAACCTCGCGCCTACCAGGGCAGGCGCTTAAGGCACTGAGCCAAACTCCCGGCCCAACCATGAGTTTCTTATTTACTTTGACAACCCTCCAAGGAAAATTCCCCTGAAGCAAAAGTTTATTGCTTTTAAAATTTCCAAATCTATTTCCTCTCTAATAATATTGCTGTGTACTATAATTATCAAGCCCATGCATGAAAAGACTAGCAGGCCTTGTCAGTGTTTATCTGAAACCAATCCACACTCTCTTTACTCCGTGAACTACTTCACTTCGAATGCCTTTCACAGGTCATGGAGATCTGTATTTTCATTCTCCTTTGTCATAAGTAGCAGTGACTCTGTTTCATTGACTACTACCAGACTATAGTATCCAAAATTCCTCTTTGTCAAATCACACTCTTGATCACACGTTACACTGTTACTTTTTTATTTATTTTAAATAAAAATATTTAAAATTGTTAATTTAGAATTCCAGGACACACCAATTGATTTCCAGTTACAGATATACTATACCTTCTTTTTTGTTTTATAAGTTTTCACTCTAAACAAGGATTTTAATTAATTCCTACCCTCCACTCACAACAAAGTATTCCACATATCCACATATGTTTGGAAATACTGAATTCGTCTTCCTTTTGATCTTGCCTCTATCTATTTAAAAACTAGCCCATTTCCTTCAATTATGTGAGAATCTCTGAAACCATCCAAAGCTAAATCCTATATGAATTTAATACATTCTAATTATTTGGAATATATTATTTAATTTATTAATCCTAATCTTAATCATGCACACATCACCAGGATGCTCACATCATAATCAAACAAATAAATATTCTTTAGTTTTATTAGAAAAAAAGGCACTCTACTTTCTCAAAATGTCTGTGTTGCTTGTGAAGATTGGAGTACTGTTACCTCACAGATTCTTACCATTTTACTCCTCATTACTGCATCTTACCAGGTTTCATAAAACCTTTCTGGATTTTTTGCTATTTGCATGGTGCCTGGCACATATTACATGGTAAAAAAAAAATGCTGGTAATATAATCCCATCTAGTCTTCAGTAATGCAGACTCAAACTTAGCAAAAACTGAGTCATTGTACTGTAATGTTATGTCAAATCTAAACTCTTCCACATTGTTCATTGCTTCACATGGGTGGGTTTTTAGTATAATACTCAAAATGATCCCAAACTCATAAAGCAGTATGGTAAGACTTAGCATTTCATTTATGCTCCGTAGATCTATAAAGAAATTTTCTATCTATATATTTTATTAAAATCTCTATCTCTCCTTACATAAATTCTTTTGGTGGCTTGACAACTGATGGGCAACTTGTAACACCCAGCTGAACAAAATCAGTGTGGTGCTGAGTGTAAATGGCCCACATGAAGATTGTTGCCAACAAAGTACGTGAGAACTGGAGAGGAAGCAGTGGCGGCATTGGTTCTCCTGTTGCCATTGTTTCTGCTAGATTAGCTTGTTGACCTTATTTCCTGATATGAACTTGGTAGCTCACACTGCCAGAGGAGCTTGGGACCTTGTTGTGGCTGAGAATGGCTATGGTTCACTTTGAGGAGCTCTGGTCCTTATGCTGAGCATCACTTCCTGGCTCCAGCGGGGAAGATGGTGTGCCGTTCAATTTCCTTGAGGAGCTTGTTGTGCTGATTTCCTGATATGAACTTAGTTGTTCTCATCATTGAAGGAACTTAATACCTAGTTGTCACTGAGGATGACTGTGGTACTTTTCAGGGGAACTCTTGGTCCTTACTTTGAGCATCGCTTCCTGGCCCCAGTGCAGATCCCTCAGTCTACTGGCACAGATCCTTCACCCCACTGGCACAGACTTTCTTTGACCATTTGACCCTTGGGCCTTCCCAGTGCAGAGCTGTGAAACAGACTTGCATTATATATTGTCATGGGCTCTAGGAATTCAGGCCCTCAGATGAATTATTTGAATCTTTAGTGTGTGGACAGATTTCCTGCACTTCTTTATGTTTGATTGGGTGACTATTGCAAAATAATTCTATAAATTATTTGCCCTGTGTTAAATTGTTTTTCCTAGTAAACTCTGACTACAACAAAACTGGTTCAGGAGAGTTGGGGTCATCGCTGTCATGCTGCCTGGCTGTCTGGCATAAAAGCCTTGGGAATTAATTTAGAAAGGTTTTGAGAGACTGGCAGAAGAGGCGCAAACTGTATTGGAGATTCTGGTCCAAGTCTGGAAAATCAGAGTACTGATGGAAACCTGCCAGTTAAGATGAAGCTCAGGATGCTTCTGCTGAGAAAGACAGAATTGGCTGCTGGATCCCAGTAGTATATTTTGCTTTGGCAGGAAGTTGATCTGCATTTTGCTTTTGTTTAGAGATATTACCTGGGTGGCAGAAAAATTTCAGTGCACTTTATTGTTGGGATGGTACATTGGTTACTGTTGAGAGCTTTTGGCCATATCTATGTTGGAAATTAAGAGCAAAGAATTGGTGAAGCATTTGGCCAAATGGAAGGCTCCAGTGGAATTGTAGGTCACAGGGATGAAACAGAAGAGAATGTGGTTCTTGAGAAGAACAGGACATTGGAAAAATGAACTAAAGTCTTTCACCTGAAGGGAAGAGTGTATTTGAATTTCAGGAGATCCTTGTTTTTTAGTCTTATACAAAAATATCTTTGAAATAAACAGAGGAGTTTTCACTTCATAATATACAATCAACTATTGGTATAAATATAAAACATCTTTGATAATTACATTTTAGTCGTACATTTGAATTCAAATCACTCTTGATTACATACTAACAATGTTAGTCTTGCTATATAAATACATGGATAGTTGTGGTTATAATCCAGCCATTATTAACTCCTCCATAGCTATATCCATCACTTTACCATAGTAGCTTGTAGAGTCTTGAACTATATTATGTTAGAATCTAGATAGCTTCTAGTTTTAAACAGCTCATTAATTCTTTGAAAGACCAGGACAGTTTTGCTTTAGTTTAACAGTATTCAGTTGATCTGTGAGAATTAATGACCTGTCTCAAAGATGTAATTTAAGTTTTAAAATTATTTGGCTTAATTTACACCCATACATTTAGGCACAGACACTTTGCAAGCCCTGTAGGTAATTGCACTGGTATTTATTAGAGCATGTCTATTGCAAATGTCATTTTTCTTCTTGTTAGAGACAGTGCTGAGTTTCAAGAAATATTTCACTTCAGAGAATTAGCCAGTGTCTTGCTTTAATGTTTGGACTGCATGTTTTTCTTCTGTTATACTACTCTGTGATATCAGTGTTATAGTAAGTGAAAAATATTTACCATGAGCATGAAAAATGCAGCCACATGAATACTAATAATTGTAAAAATGAAATGATGAAACTAACTTGTGCTGATTATTTTATATACATTTCAGAAACTATAATTTTTTTCACTATAGCATTTCCTATGGAAATATGTTTTTGTCTTTTTACATTTTTCTTTTTTGGTGTTTCAAAGGTATTTTTGTAGAAAAAAGAATTCTAGTTTTGCACGGACATATTGGCCACAAGATTCCTTATCCTATGTCATTTGTCTGGATTCTACTAAAACAACTTTTGTTATTAAAATATCTATATTTTTATCAAATTAAAATAGCTGATAGACTTAAAGTGTCTCATCATTAAAAATAAAATCTATATATTGTATTTATTATTCTTTCATGATACATTGCCCAGTCAACTCTAATTTTTCTCAGGGCTTATTCAACCCATATATGCAGATCTGATCTCTGCATTGTGCCTGTAATGCTCTATCTTTCCTACTGTTTCCTCAGCAGTATTATATATATTTTAATTATTTATTCTTTTTAAATGTTCTTTAAATTCATGTTAAAATATTTGGATTTTTTTAAGTCTTCTGTTTTAGGGTCAGGAGTTTGGCTCAGTGGCCTAAGCGCCTGCCTAGCAGGCATGAGGTTGTGAGTTTGATCCCTGGTACCGCCAAAAAAAAAAAAAAAAAAAAGTCATTTCATTCGAGCCAGGTCCAATGGTGGCACACACCTTTAATCCTGGCACTCCGGAAGCTGGGGCAGGAGGATCGTTGTGAGCTCGAGAGCAGCCTGGGATACAGAGTGAGTTTAAAGCCAGCCAAAACTGCACAGTGAGACCCTGTCTCAAAAAATAGGGCTGGGGATTTAGCTCAGTGGCCTAAATGCCTGCCTGGTAGGCATGAGGTTGTGAGTTCGATCTGTGGTACAAAAAAAAAAAAAAAAAAAAAGTCTTCCGTTTTATCTGAATTTTGTTTTTTGCTTTTTTTTTTTTTTAGCAGTTTTTCTAGCTTTTTGTTCTAATTCTCTTGCTAATGTCCTCTATCTGATTCATTTTTACCCAAAACTCATACAGGCAAATAATGCAAATAATGAATAGTTGAATATTCTTTATTTGAACATTCATATGATTTTTCTAAGTTTAGGATTTTAACTTCTGAAGTTTTATAATTAAGAATTATAATAGGAAAAATTGTCTCTATCTATCTATCTATCTATCATCTATCTGGATTATGTCTTTTATTTTGTCAGTCTTCAATGCTTTAAATAACATATGCACAAAATATATCTCCTTAATGCTACAGATCATTTCCTTTTCCACTTACTAATTTCTTCAATAATAATTTTAAATCATAGTTTTGTATTCTTTGAATTGTAAATATAAAGAATGTAAATTGATCTGGCTTTAAGAAAGAAGTGCATATATTGCAGTATATTTCTAGAAAAGTTAGAAATAGGGGCTAGGTTTACTATTACTGTTTGAAGAACTAGTGTCACCATGATTCTGTTTATTTTATGTGTTGATTTTATGTTGAAACAGGTTTATCCTAAAGCTACAATTTCCTCACATTCTCCTAGCCACTACTGCAGGAGAAAGTAAAATTAAAATTACATCTTTCAAATACAGAACAAAATTCTAAACCTAGATCACCATGAGCCTAATTGAATCATAAAAGCAATCCTGAGACAGTATTTTTGCTTTATACAATAAGACCAGTCAGGAATGACTTGGAAGTGAAGGTTATCAATCTCATATGCACACCATTTGTTAATGGGGCTATCCTTCCTCCAGTATGTATGTGTGCTTGACCCCTTTTTCAAAGATAAGATGAATGAATGTGACTGTGATTGTTTCTATATCCTCTATTCTGTTGATTTGATCCACCTGTCTGTATTTGTGCTAGTACCAATTTCTTTCACTATAGCTTTGAAATATAACTTGAAATCTAGTATTGTGTTGCTGTTTGGTTGCTTTTGTTGTCCAGGTTTGCTTTCCTATTCTGGGTTTCTTCTGGTACCGTATCAATTTTAGGACTGTTTTATCTACTTCAGTGAGGAATGCTGTTAGTATTTCGACTGAGATTACATCAACTCTACATGTCATCTTTGGTAGTGTGGATGTTTGGACACTTTTGGTTTGCTTATCTAGGAACGGGGAATACATTTTCATTTTCTGATGTTTTACGTAATCACCTTTTTCAGATTTCCATAGTTTTTGCTGTAGAGGTCTTCTACTTCCTTACTTAGAAAAATTCATAAGTACTTAGTTTTTCTTAATGATATTGTTTGTTCATTTCTTCTTCCATGAGTTTGCTATTGATGTACAGAAACGCTATTGATTTTCATGTGTTGATTTTGTTGTCCCTGCTACATTATTCAATTTGGTTATTAATTTCAGGAGACTTTTGGTGAAAATTTTTGGTTCTCATACATAAAAGATCATGTCATCTAAATTCCATTTTGTATGCATTTAAGCATGCTTTAAGGGAAAATATGTAGTCTGTTTTAGAAAAAGTTCCATGTGCTGCAGAGAACAATATGAATTCTATTATTTTAGAGTGGAACAGTAGATTTTTTTATCAAGTTCTTTTGTGCAACTGTATTGCAATTCTGATATTTATTTGTTGATATTTTGTCTTGTTGATCTATTTATGATAGTGGTATGTTGAGTTTCCCCCTGTAGTTCTTTGATCTTTATCTGATACTTTACGTCCAGTCATGTTTATTTTATGAAGTTGGATTTGCAGGTGTTTGATGTGTATATATTTATAATTGTTATATTTCCTGCATATTTGTTCTCTTGAGCAATATATAACAACTTTAATTATCTCCTCTGATTAGTGCTGTCTTGAATTCCACTTTGCCTGAAAAGAAGACAAGTATTCCTGCTTCTTCTGAGACTCCCAATACATGGAATATTGTTTGTCATCCTTTGATTTTCAGTATACGAATTTGTTTTTGGAGTAAATTTGTTTCTCATATACAGTATACTGTTGGATTTTGTTTTTTATCCAATCTACCAGTCTGTATCTTTTGATTATGGAGTTGAAACTGTTCACATTGAGAGTTATTACTGAATTTTTTTTATTTATTTTTGTCAATGTATTACGTTTCTGTTTCTGATTCCCCTTGTTTTTCTTTTCTGCTTCAATGCTCATCCTACCTGGTGTAGACCTTTTGGTATTTTTGGCTTCTTTATCTCTTTCTAAGATATCCTTAAGAAACTTTTGGAGTGCTGTTTTGGTGCTCATGATTTTCCTAATGTGTTCTTTGGAAGGAAACCAATATTATGACAAATCTAGTAATCTTTTGATCTTTTGAACCCATAGTGTCTCAAATTACTATATAGACTTTCTTTCCCACTAATGTTTAAATTATGAGACTGTGATCCATAACAATAACTTGCATATAGAATTGTGCTTCTATAAATTTAAATTTTGAGAAAACATGATAGATTGCTTATCCCATAGAACACAGATATTATAAAATTAAGCAGAGTGAATCACTACAGTGCTATAACTTAGACCTCCAATGTAGGATACTCTTTGAATCATTAAAGAAAAAAATAAATTTCCTAAGATGGAAATCATACAAAACATTCCAAGAATAAAACCATTGTGCACTGCTTTATTAAAAACAAGATGCTAACAGTATTCTTTCAAAACATTGTTTATTCAGAGAATCGTATCAATTAGAAAATTTCTATTACATCTTTTAGAACAGATTATCATGTTTGCATTATTTGAAATATTTTCTTAGCGCATGATAACACTTTTTTATTTTGAGGCATACTTACAGGACATTCTTTATAGCATGAGAAGTACATTTGCACTACTATTGATGATTAATACTGTACATATTTACTCCCCAGTCCCTATAGTGCATGACTTCATTTCCTTTTTTGCATCCCATATCATGAGACCCTTAAGTGCTAATATAGTGAAATGTTCTTACCAAAAAAAAAAAAAAATGGTTAGTGCCTAATTGGGAGTGAGTGTTTGTATTAGTTTAAAAAGTTGAGAAGAAAGTTTTTAAAAATGCTGTGCAAGACGTCTAAGTTCCATAACCTAGAAAATGTAAGATTATGAAACAGAGGCTTAATGGTTCTAAAGAAAAGTCAGTAGTTCATTTGTTTTTCTTTCATGTTTGCCATTGGAACTATTTCAGTTTTCTCAATAAATTAAAAAGTTGAGCCGAGCGTGGTGGCGCATGCTTTTAATCCCAGCACTCGGGAGGCTGAGGTAGGAGGAGAGTTTTGAGTTCAAGGCTGGCTTGGGCTACAACATCAGTGCAAGGCCGGCCTGAGCTACATAGTGCGACCCTACCTCAAAAAACCAGGATTGGGAGTTTGGCTCAGTGACTTAAGCGCCTGTCCTGGCAGGTGCAAGGTTGTGGGTTCGATCCCCGATGCCGCAAATAAATAAATAAATATAAAAATTTGAATCCCAGCATTTGGAAGGCTGAGGTAGGAGGAGCATTGTGAGTTCGAGGTCAGGTTGGGTTACAACATGAGCGCAAGGCTGGTCTGAGCTACATAGTGTGAGCCTGCCTTGAAAAACCAGGGCTGGGAGTTTGGCTCAGTGGCTTGAATGCTTGTCTGGCAGGCACAAGGTTGTGAGTTCAATCCCTGGTGCCAAAAAAAAAGTTGACAACTTAATAAGTACCTGTCACTTACACTAGAAAATTATGATTCGCTTCATTTTGAAGAGTGAGATTCGCTTCATTCTGAAGAGTGAATCCACACAGGTGTGGTGGTCTTGTCACTTGACAAGTGCAAAGCTTCTTTATTCCATGGCTCCTGTACCAATTGGTTTATGTTCTGAAAGGAAATGTAAAATCTGAAAATGGAATCCAGTTCTTCCTCGACGACGTAATGCACGTTTTAACTTTTATGTATTTTCTGGTACATTCTGTCATTGGTGCATTTCTCATTGTCTCTTTTGGAGTTGAAGTCACAGGAACTTTTTGAATAAAAGTAGTATGTCATGAATACTTTTCCTAGTGCATTTGTCTATTGCCAGCCTTCCTAAAACAATGCTACAAATGATTAAAATGTTTATTTTTAAACATGTTATGTTATTATAATCACTTCTCCTTTAATTACAAATGCACTAACCATAAATCTTCTCAAATAGATTATGATTTATAGGAAAGTATGTCTTTCTTTCAGACATAGAGGATGCATGCAAATGAGAAACTAGAATGTGGGCATGGCAAGCTGATGTGACTCTGTCTCTAATTTTGTCATTTTTCTCTTCTTAATTGCTGTCTTGTTTTCCTTCTCTGGTTCTTTTACTTTTGAAAAGTCAGATTACAAACACAGTGCTCTAATATATCTCTAAATTTACAAGGAATAGAGCTAATAGATGGTGTGAAACTTGATCTAAAATTTTAAGCAAAAACCACATAGAAATACATACTTTATTAACTATTTTTCATATTTCTGGAAGACATTTTCTGTGTAATAGGTAATGTAAAAGTAAATTATATATGCTATCTAAAAGGCTTGCATTAATTGTTTTCATCAGAGCCTTTTCTTATTGTCCAAAATTTAGAAACTGCCTAGAGTTGGCTGGAATGGATAAATTATGTGCAGATGTGCATATCTGTGTATGATTATGTTATGTTAAGGCATTGAAATGGTTTGTTATTCTTATGGCTGTAGCTCCTAAATACACAGATAATAACCCAATAGTATATTTCTTCATCATGGAAGAAAATGAAAATAAGAAAGTATCATGGAGGAAATGATAATAAAATAATATAACCACAGTGTAAAGTACAACTCAAAATTTAACACATTTGCATTTTCAAGATTATAATATTTTGGCTGGGTCTGGTGGCATGCTCCTGTAACCCCAGCATTTGGGAAGGTAAGGCAGGAGGATTACAAATAGTTCAAGGCCAACCTTTGCTACATTGTGAGATCACGACCAGTTTAAACTATATCAAAAGATCCTGTCTCAAGAAAAGATTATAATATCATCTATAATATGTCCAAATTTAGAAAACATTTTAATAACCATGTTGTATATTCTAGAAAACAAATTCTTCATGTGTAAGCAGTTAACACTTTTATTTGGATGTGTAGGGAGCCACTGAAACTGGAAACTGATCACGAATGAGAGGTCAAGGCAAGCCCACAGAAGAATAATGAGCACCCCAGACAAGCCAACTGAAAAGTTACTCTAGTCCCCAGAAACACCAAGCCCTCAGGTTACTAGGCAGGCAGATTACTTGGCAATCGTGTGTCATGTGACATTGTAACTAAATGTATAAATGAAGGTGCTATAGTGGTTGAGCAGCTCCTTTCCCCCCATCAAGAGACAGTGCTCCACCTGAAATCAGCTTTCATCTCTTTATTTTTCCATCCTCTCACCATCCTTCCCCCAGAAACAATGATGCAGTTTAAAAGGTGCATATTATTCTCTTTCAAAATGACAGTTAAAATGTAGATATTGTAAAAAATACCACAAATTTGCCAACTTTATATGAAAACATGAATTATCTAAAATATTAGTTCTCTATGATATGGCTAAAACAAAATAATTAGATGGTCATTTATAGGTTAATATAGGTCATGTAAGAGAATAAATGAAGAAAGTGAATTATATATAAACTCTACATTTAAAAATGTTTTCCAATTTACATATTTCGCATGATACTATTTCACATTATAGAACAGCTGTCTTTGCTATGTATATGTAGTAGTGCTGAAATTAAATTCTAAAATTATAAACATTGAAACGCAATATATTTTCTGAAGTGTTCTTTTCATGCTTCTGTGAAACTTTCTGATCACAGAATAATTAGCAGATAGCATATATTGATAGAGATATTACATGTGATATTAAATGTACAGTGAATGTTTAAATTTTTAAAGAATTATTACAGTAAAAGGCACATTACTGACCATGGAGCCACTGTGTGCTGAGTGGCTTCAGCTGAAGACCTCCACAGCAAACTCTAACTAGTTCTGAAGCATCTGAGACCTTGCTCAGAACCCTGGGACCATGCTTGGTACTTGGTAAGGCCCCCACCTACCATTCCCAAATAGTCCAGGACCTTTGGCTCACAGCTCAGGTCCTGGTTGGGCCCTGCCCAGCATCCCCCAGGTCTCTGGGAAGTCTCCATGTGTTGAGTGGCACTAGTTGAAGGCCTCCACAGCAAACTCTACCTAGTTGTACAACCTTAGTATGTTGTACAGAGCCCAGCACGGCCACAACCAGAGACCCCAAGCAGTTTGGCAGCTCTGGGGAGCAGTTTGATGTGAAATGAAGGCCTTCCCTATGTACTCCACCTATTGATCAGCCTTGGAACACCAATTAGAACCTTGTAGGGCCCTGCCTAGTGACCTCAAGCAGCCAGGAAGCTTCAGTGAGTCACATGGGTTGCGCTGAAGGTTCACCTAGCATACTCCCCACCATTTGGGTGCCAGTAGGGACCTGGTAAGGCTTGCCTAACATCCTCCACTCAACTGAGGAAATGCCCTGCCTCTCAGACTGAAATCTTCAACCCAAGAAACAGCTGAGACTTTACATTCAGCTGTCCCAGGAGAAGACAGGAAAATGACAAAATCAAAGAGCAGAATGGAATGTCAAACCTCCAGCCCATCCCAAACAAGTCTAGGAGATATGGACATAGAAGAAAATGTACCCATAAACCTAAAATTTCTGAAATGATAGCAACTAAAGTAAAGAAACAAGTCCATGAGGCTATAAAGGAACTCAGATCAGAAATAATCTCCCAGGTAAAAGAAGAAGTAATAAAAATAATGAAAGAAATGCTGAACACGTCTAAAGAAGACATAGTTAAGAAATAGGGGAGCATGGCAAAATGATGGAAACCTTGAATGGACAATATAAGGAACAACTAGAATGCATGAAACAGATTCAAAGAGGTATTCAGGAAATCAAAAATTCCATCGAAAGCAGGCAAAACCACCTCAATGAATATGAAGATAGACTTTCAGATCTAGAAGACAAGATTGCAGCTAGTGAACAGGAAAGGAAAGATCTTTTACAAATAACAAGTAATCAGGAAGTAACAATCCAACAACTACAAGATGATGCAAAGAAAAACAATGTAAGATTAATAGGTATAAATGAAAAAGGCTATGTACAGAAGTAATAGCTGAAAATCTTTCAAACATGGGAAAGGAAACTGATATACAGATAAGTGAAGCATATAGTCATAAAAAGAATAAATCTACAGACATACATATAATAATTAACATCCCAGAGATTCAGCAAAAGAGCAGAACATTAATAGCTGTTAGAGAAAAGAAGCATATGACCTATAAAGGAAAACCCATCAGAATCACAGTAGACTTCTCAACACAAACAATGAAGTCAAGAAGAGCATGCAGTGAAGTATTTCAAATCCTAAAGAAAAATGACTTCCAATCCAGACTGATGCACCTTGCAAAATTGTTCTTCAAAACTGATGGAGAAATGAGATACTTCCACAACAAGGAAAAGCTGAAAAACTTCATGACCACCAAGCCAACAATGCAAAGAACACTGAAAGATATTCTAGATAGACAGAAAACAACTATGACTTCAAGAACACCAACAGAAAACAAACAAACAAACAAACAAAAAACACCAGGCAGGGCAAACAATTAAACAGAGGGGAAAGGTAAAGAACCACCAAGAGAAAAATAACATTACAAAAATTTCCAATATATATTACTTATAACATTAATGTAAATGGCCTCAATTCACCAATCAAAAGAAACAGACTGGCAGAATGGATCAAGAAACAGTATCCAACCATATGCTGTATACAGAAAACCCATCTAACCCAAAAGGAAATTCATAGACTGAAAGTTACAGGATGGAAAACAGTACTTCATGCAGCAAGAACACTCTCCCACCCCCAAAAAAGCAGTGGTAGCTATTCTGTTTGCAGACAATGTGAACTTCAACTCAAGAGTGTTCAAAAGAGATAAAAAAGGTCATTACATACTTGTTAGGGGAAAACTTGAAGAGAAAGAGATTATGATCTTCAATATATATACACCAAATATGGGAGCACCCAGCTAAATAAGACAAACATTAATAGAAACAAAAATCATATAAGGAACAACACAATTATTATGGAAGAACTTAACACCCCATTGACACAAAGAGAGAGATTAACTAGGCAGAAAATTAGCAAAGAAATAAAAGAACTGAATCAAACTTGTGAACAAATGGACTTAGTAGACATGTTCAGAGTGTTCCACCCAACAACATGAGAATATACATTCTTCTCAGCTTCACATGGGACATTCTCTAAAACAGACCACACACTAGCCCATAGAACATGCTTAAGCAAATGTAAAAAATTTGAAAATATCTTATGAATATTACCTGATCATCGTGCCATAAAACTGGAAATTAATGACAAACAAAACTGTAAAAACTCCACAAACACATGGAAATTAAATAATACATTCATGAACTATCAGTGGGTCACAGCAGAAATTAAAAAATAAATTAAACAATATCTACAAGCTAGCAAAAATAAAAATACAGCTTACTGGAACCTGTGGGATGCAATGAAAGTGGTCCTCAGAAGGAAATATATTGTGGTGAATTCCCACATCAGGGAAACAGAAGGAACAAAAATAAACAACCTGATGCTACCATTCAGAAATCTAGAAAAAGAAGAACAAGTCAAACCCAAAGCCAAAAAGGGGAGGAAATTATAAAGACCAGAGCAGAAATTGATGCAATGGAGACTAAGAAAACAATATGCAGAATTAACAAGTCAAAGAGTTGGTTCTTTGAAAGAATAAATAAAGTTGATAAGCTGCTAGTCAATATTATTTTAAAAAGGAAAGAAAAAACTCAAATTCATGCAAGGAAGAATGAAATGGGAGAAATCACTACACACCCCCTGGAAATACAGGAGATCAAAAATTCCTACTTCAGAACCTTTACTCTCCTATGTTTGATAACACAGAACAAATGGATAGGTTTCTAGAAACATATGAATTACCAAAGCTGAATTGAGAAGATGTGAAACTGTTGAATAACCCAATTTCATTTAATGAAATTGAAAATGTAATTAGAACCTTACCAACAAAACCCAGGTCCTGATGAATTCACAGCTGAATTCTACAAGAAATTTAAAGAAGACTTAAATGTGAACACTCCTCATTTCAATTAAATTGAAAGGGAAGCAACTCTTCCTAACTCATTCCTGGAAGCAAGTATTACCCTAATACCAAAACTAGAGAAAGACCCAACTAAAAAAGAAAACTACAGGTCAATCTCTCTAATGAACAAAAATGCAAAAATTCTAAAAAACAAACAAAGAAACAAACAAACAAATAAACAAAAAACACTAGCAAACAATGCACCAAGCCATCAAGAAGATTATACACCATGACCAAGTGGGATTCACTCCAGGAATGAAGGGATGTTTCAACATAAGCAAATTAATAAGAATAATACATCTTTTCAATAGAGCCAAAGGCAAGCATCACATGATCAATTCAATAGATGCAGAAAAAGCATTTGACAAAGTCCAACACTCATTCATGATATGAACCCTACAGAAAATCAGAATAGATGGTCTTTAACTCAATCTGATAAAAGCCATCTATGGCAAGCCAACAGCCAGCATCATATCAAATAATCAAAAGCTGAAAACTTTCACTCTAAAATCAGGAACAAAACAAAACTATCCACTATCACCACCCCTGTTCAATATAGTGTTGGAAACATTAGCAAGGGCAATTAGACAAGGGAGAGAAATAAAAAGAATAAGGATAGGAAAGGAAGAAGTTAAATTAACATTATTTGCAGATGACATGATACTCTACTTAGAAGACCCCCAAAACTCCATTGAAAGACTTCTAGATGTAATAACCAAATTCAGTAATGTAGCTGCATACAAAGTCAGCACTCAAAAATTAATAGCAGCCTATACACAAACAACAAACTCACTGAGAGAGAAATAAAATAATCCATACCCTTCATAATAGCATCAAAAAAACTGAAATACTTAGCAGTCAATCTAACAAAAGAAGTAAAAGGTCTATTAAGTAAAAATTACAGTACTCTGAAAAAATAAATTAAAGAGGATCACACAAAATGGAAAGACATTCACTGTTCATGGATAGGAAGAACAAACACAGTGAAAATGACCATTCTCCCAAAATTGTTACACAGATTTAATGCAATTCCAATCAAAATACCACTTGTGTACCTCACAGAGCTAGAGAAATCTTTCCTGAAATTCATCTGGAACCAAAAGAGACCCAGAAAAATAAAAGCATTTCTGGGCAACAAAGACAAGGCAGGAGGTATCTCAAGTTTCGACTTGAAGTTATACTACAAAGCTACTGTGATAAAATCAACATGGTACCAGAATAAAATCAGACCTAAGGATCAGTGGAGTAGATTAGAAGATACAGCTACAACTACAAACACACTCAGCCACCTCATCTTTGACAAAGGGGCCAAACATGTTCATTGGAAGAATCATAGCCTCTTTAATAAGTGGTGCTGGAAATCTGACTTTTCATATGCCAAAAACTAAGCCTAGACCCATGCCTATCACCATGCACTAAACTAAAGTGAAAATGGATCAAAGATCTAAATATTTAAACAGAAACACTCTGTTGAAAGACAAAGTAGGTGAAAATCTTGAAGACATAGGGGTAGGCAAAGAATTCATGAACAAAAATCAATCTGCATGGGAAATACTTCCCAGAATTAACAACTGGGATCTTGCCTTCTTAAAAAGTTTTTTCATGTCAAAAGAAATCTCCAACAGAGTGAAAAGAAAACCCACAAATTGGGAAAAAAAATTAGTCACCTGTTGCTCAGACAATGGATTTCTATCTAGAACATATAAAGAATTTTAAAAAATCAGACCCCCAAAATTTGAAGACCCAATCCACACCAAAAATGGGCATCTGAGATGAATACACACTTCTTAGCTATTTATGTGTATTTACAAATGGCAAATAAATACGTGAAAAAATGTTCAGCATCATTGGTCATTAAAGAAATGCAAATTAAAGCAACACTGAGATTCCATCTCACTCCAGAAAGAATGGCCAGGATCAAGAAAACCACCAATAACAAATACTGGAGAGGCTTTGGGGAAAAAGGAACTGTCTGCACTGGTGGTAGGAGTATAGACTGGTGCAACCACTGTGGAAGTCAGTGTTGGACTGGAGGTCCCATTCAACACAGCTATTTCACTTCTGGGCATATTCCCAGAATTGAAAACATCATACCACAGCGATATATGTACACCCATATTTATAGCAGCACAATTTGTAATAGTCAAATCTTGGAAACAACCCAAATGTCCATCAACTGAGGAATGGATTAAAAAGATGTGGCATTCTTATACAACGGAATACTACTCAGCTATAAAGAGAGATCACTGAGGCATTTATAGGTAAATGAATGTGAATTGAGATCATACTCATAAGTGAAATAAATCAAACTCACATGTGTAAATACCATATTGTGTCCCTAGTGTAAGAAAATGCAACAGTAAATAAAATACAAAACCTTCAATAAATATTGTGAAAAGGCAAGAAGCTGCTAAAACAGGAAAAATACAACTCAGATAGAGAAAAGGAGAAAAGAAGGAAGGGAAAAGAAAAAAGATATAAATTTGTATATATTCACTTAAGATTACTAATATGATTGTACTACTAATTCTATTAGCTCTTGGAACAAAACTGTTAACATTCATAGGATTTGATCAATTTTGCATGTCTATATCTGGTAATTTGAGTAACATTTGTGAATATAACTATGCAAAACAACAAACTTAGTTATGTTCCTACCACTTTGTTTTGAAAGTCTATATTGTTATTGTTTGGGGCTCTTTGCTGTTGTTATTTATTTGACTCTTGTTTCTTGTTTTTATTGTCTTTTGTTTTGTTTGTTTCATTTTTCCCTCTAGTACAGAAAGGATAGATGTACATGTGTAAGCTTATAGATGCCTAGAACTTCTTCTAAAGAGCTTACAAGACTTGATTTTGTTATATGTGATGGTAAGAACATCTACATTGAAGAAAATGAAACATTATGATAGTCATTGTTGATTTCCTATCATCTTGTTTTGGAGCCCAATAAAGTTTTTATTCTTTGTTTTGTTAGGTTTTAGTCTGTTTTCTATTATTTGATTTCAATGTGTGAAGGGTATGGTCAGCTATTTTGAAGAAAACAGGAGACATTATGGTAGCCACTGTTGATTTCCTGTTGTCTTGTTTTGAAATCCTGTGTAACTTGAATTGTTAGGTTCTGATCTCCTTTGTCCTGTTTTGTTTGTTTTATTTTCTTTAAAATAAAAGTTTTCTAAAAAGACACATTACTATTATTTACCCTCAAAATACTCCTTCTCACTTCAAACACCCTTTTCCCATTATTCTTGGCATATTGTGAAATAATTTTCAAAATACTCTTTCATGACTGTCTTAGGTTACACTGTACTAGTTGACTTCATGTCTTGAATTGATCCAAAATGCTAACCTTTCATGGTCATTTTCACTCTGAGAAAGAGCAAGAAGAAGCATGCTGCCAGATCTGGTAAACAAGGTGGAGGAGAACACACCATAACATTTTTATAAGCTTGTTTTGCTGTTGGACTTCACTGGGCAGCAACATTGACCTTCTTTTTTTTTTTTTGTTTTTGTTTTTGTTTTTGTTTTTATCGCATCTCTTAAAGACATTCAAGAAAGAGGACTTCCAGAAATGCTTCACAAAACAACAAAAATGATAATTGCGTTTGAAGAGGGGGAGTATTTTGAAAGGGATTAATGACATTTTTATTTAAACTCTCACTGACTTTATATTTTGATCACCCTTTGTATGTTCCTAATTAATTGAAATTAGGAAACCAAATGCTAGAGTGAAACAACTACAGTATTTTTAAAAAATAAAATCAATGTTTATACTCAATCCTATGACTCAGTATGTCTCTCTTTTTGTTTTCATGGATACCACAAATAAGCAACAGCAGTATGAGGAGCACATACTCATTTTTATTATTATTTTATTAGCTGGCAATTGTACAAGCCTCACTGTGAAGTTAAAGTGGAAAATACAATGGCATCCTTGTTCAACCATACCTGGTTGAAGGTAGTCAAAATGATGTTAAGGTAGTGGATAGCACTGCTAATGAGTCTGCTTCAGGTAGGTCTAGCTGATTTGCTTTATTCATGGAATCATGTAGCAGGAACGCACCTAGGTAAAGAGGTAGCCCAAGAAGGCAAGATTGGTTCTGTAGTTCAGAGCAGTTGTATTTAAAAGCAGTGACCTTATTAGATGATGATGAATGTTTACTGGAAATGATTATATGGGAATTTGGCTTAGCACATTAGTTACTTTTTTAGGAAGTATTAAAAATGGAAAGAATTTTGAGTGTCTTCTCTATACTTCCATGGGAAGAAAAATGCTAATGGATACTATTTCTGTAAATAAACCCAAGAATTCCTTTATACATATATTTAACCAAAAACATATCCTTCACTCCTACTTATTTTCATAAAAGTGCTACTTCTTCTCCTCCTAAATTACTAAAGCACTGTATCTATTTAAAAAATAATAAGAGTAAGAAAAATGTTTATACAACCTGCATAAAAGTAAACATCCATACATACTCTACCAAAAAGCTTTACATTGTAATTCACTTGACAATGAGGATGCAGGGAAAATATAAATAGGTAGATACAATGGATAAATATAATTCTCCTTGACTTTATATCTCCAGTGCATAACAGAAATGTTAAACATTGTGCATACTTTGCTCCAAATTTTCTAGAATTAAATTTAACTGTGTGACTTACCAGTTACGTACATCTAACATTGTACATTACAAGTCATATTTCTTAAATACCTGATATCCTTCTAAAATTATACGGGCAAATATCAAAAAGAATATGGTTTATATGTAGTACTTTGCACCATGCACCACAAACTGGAAAACTAAAAAGCCTACAGTTTTAAGGCCATTCACAGCTCTAATTTTCCATGTAATTTAAATTCTCTAAGTCAGTAATGTATTCAGAGGATAGCAGTGATGCAAAGGACACACGTACTTGTTTTGTTTGATTTTCAGTGTTGAGGATGGAACCCAGGCCCTTCTCACTGAGCTACAATCCTGGTCATTTATTTGTTTGTTTAGATTTTGAGATACTGTCCTACTAATTTCATGTACGGCTTGAATTTTCATTCTTACTACCTCAGCTTCCCAGCATGCTAGGATTACAGGCATGCACCACCACACCTGGATCACATTTGTTTGATTTGCATATAACCAATGAAAACAGTCAAGAGTTTTGCATTTTTTCTGAACCTAATTGTGATGAGTGAGTTACAAAGACATATAGAGCAGCCAAAGTTCTTTCACTATGGCCCATTCCTGCCTGTCATGGTTATTAGCTATGGAAATGGTGACAGGTTCCTTCAACTTATAGCAAAAGTAGCAGCGACTCCCCTGGTTCCTGCAGTTTCCGGGTTGTATTGTTTTGTTTACATGTCTTCATATTTTTAGTAAGAGCTTTAGTAAAGGCCAAAATGATACTAATTTCAACTTTCTGAATTATGTTGAAAGCCACCAAATTTCTACAATGCAAATCTTTTCCCATTTGCCTAATTAAAAATAAATAAATAAATATCAGTAGTACAATAACCACAGTAATACATATCAGTTGAAGGGAAATCTAGTATCAATTTTTTAAACTGTTTCAGTATGAAGTTATTAGTGATGTAATCAGAAATAGAAAATGGAATACAGTTGTACACTTGTAGCTGTGTCCTGGAACCTATTACTGAATAGCACATAATTTTGCCAAAAACCAAAAGGCTTTTAATCACCTAAAGATGACACCTTCCCAAGTAGGTATTGGCTGCAGGGCAAAGAGCATTGAAACCTTGACTTTATGTCCCAGTGAAGTTATCTTTTGATGAATCAGGATAATATATGATATATGGGCAACATACTGATCACCAGTAGCAGAAAAGCAGTAAAACACTTCAGGTTCTGGAGCAAATCCGTTCAAACCTGAACTAAATCTTATGGAAATAGTCTTTGGCTTGCTACTAAATACTAATGAAGGATGAACCTGGGAAGCACATAACTGATTACTGAAATGTTATAAATGAGATTGTGTTTGATTCACCCACTCGTATTTTTTGGTTTGGCAGCACAACTGAAATGGAAGCTTTTAATGAAAGATCAGACCCATGAAATGTTAGATGAGAATGTGCCCCAACTCTTAGCATATTTCTAGTTTTAAACTGCACCTTTTCTCAGTTTCTACCAGTAGCATTTTTGCTAATCCCTAGTTTCCAGATTATTGAAGAATAAAGAAATGAAATGTTTAAAGGTACTTCGATATAATATGCTGACACTGGGCAGTAACGAACTCAGATTATAGGTCAGAGTGTAGTGCACAAAGACTATAAGTACTTCCATAACCAGTATAATATCTACCTAACTGATATAGCATCTACTTAACAATTGCAGATGATGGGCTAGGCATAGTGGCACACCGCTGTAATCCCAGCACTTGGGAGGCTGAGGCAGGAGGATCACTGTGAGTTCAAGGCCAGTCTGGGCTAAATAGTGAACTCAAGGCCAGGCTGAACTATACAGCAAGATCTTGTCTTAAAAAAAATTGCAGATAATCAACTGAATTGGAACATATACATACTATAGTATGCTAATTCATCTTCATTGATATAAACATTTATACCAAAGATGCATTTACTATCCCTGTCATCCATGTCTCTATCAGCAGCCCCATTCAGGTATTTCCACGTAATCTTCTTTATTCTATATTCTAATATTATCCTGTTTGGTTTTTTTCTCAAAAATAAAACTTTTTTATAGAAGAGGAAGGCAGACAATAGGTGATTTCATGGAATTAAATTACTTTAGCATATCTTTGAAAAGAAGTAACTGCAGGTCTTGGAGTACAAAGACTGAATCCAGAAGACTCAGCTAGAAAGGGAGCTGGGAGTCAAGACTTGCAGCTTCTAAGTGTACAGGATTCAGTTCATGCTTTGATGTAATAAATGTTACCTAATGCTAATCCTCCCATTGCTAGAAGTGTCTATACCTTAAGGACTAAAATTTGGTGTATCATTTCTTGTAATTAAAAGCTTTAAAAATGTTTTCTTCTATTCTTCGTGCTTTTGGAGTCTTCTAGTTTAAAGATTTTAATTGTTAAAGAAGAAATATCCATATAAGGTTACACAATGTTATTTCTAACACAACACATATCAGACTGCTACTGGCTTTACCAAACTATATTTTCATTGAGTCTTTACGATAGCAACTTCAAAATGTTTAAATAAAATTTATTGTAGTTGTCACTTTAACAATCTAAGATAAGGTCATTTGGTGAAAAATACATTTGACAAGGGGTTTTCAATCTGAAAAATATGTGACTTTCAAGTGCAGTAATATATTATGTCAGTTATCCATTATCATTTTTCTTTTACTAACACAGTGAATATAATGGAATAATGTCAGTGGTGTTATACTGCTCATACTTTACTTTAGCCTAATGAGGAAGTGGAAATGAACAAACCTCATTTGTAAGAACTTATAAACAAATGAAAATTGATATTTGCACAGATAAATGATTTGTTGAAAAAATGAAGCTTTTATTAAACCTGCAAAAGTAATGTTAGTACCATAAAAAATTTTGTCTTCTGAGATTAAATTATTAACATGTTTATAAACCTTGCATGACTATGTGATGTTGAATAAAGTATAACAAAGCAATGTCATCAATATATGACTGTCTTAGTTTTTACTCGTTGCTGAGACAGAATACCTGATGCCCAAAATTAGGGAAGGAAAGGTTATTTCTTACAGTTTCTGAGGAGTTTCAGTCCATACTCAGTTGGCTCCAAGGCAGCATGGTGTGGGGGGCAGTCATTCGTGGCTGCTGCCAAACAGCAAGGTGCAAGGCGCGGGAACCCAGCAAGTGAAAAAGAGAGAGAGAGGAAGACCCACATTCCTCCTGCCTTACTCTCAATGTCGGCTCCACCCCTAGGTGGGTGCAGCAATCACATCACTAATCCCAGCGCCACACAACAAACCAATCATGAATGGCAGACTCAGCCCCGTCCAAATTAGGAGTCCTTGGTGGGACACAGGATCATCCAATGCAATGACCAATATTTCTAACTGTAGAAACTGCTTATGGAACTTCTATGTTATAAAATGACAGTGGTAAATTACTCTTATTTAGTGTGCATATATTAGAATTTAATGGGAAATATTTACTTGAAATTTAATCATACCTATTCATGGAATTTATAACTAAACTTTAGTTGAATTTGAATTTTGATTATCCAAATTTTTCCTATAAATATCTTCCAAAGAATATTTTTGATTTACTAGAAATCAGTTCATATCTGTTTGTATAAAACATTGCATTCATTGAAAAGATCCAATTATTAATAATCTATTAATAATTGCTTGATGGGAAAGATGCTAAATTAAGCTAGTTGAAAGAAAATTCAAGAACACTAAGCCACAATGTAATGAGCAGTAAAAAAAATGACAAGTGACAGTTGCCTGAGGAATGAAAAGATAAGAATCTAATGCTTATAAATGTTGCTAGGATAACTTGTCTTTTTTATATATATTGTTTTAATTCACTAAAATATTAATTAAAATTATTATAATGATTTAAAAATCTTTCCCAGATTCAATAAATATTGCATTATTATTTTCTTCAACCTATTCATAGTTTTATTAAAAGGATTGCTAAATTGCTAAACAGTTATTTAGAAATGAAAAGTAACCTGGTATTGACTTTTCATAATGATAAATTCTACTCTTCTTAGGTTCATAAAAGTATTTGATCTTGAAGATATCATAATTCATTTAGTATAGATTCAAATACAGAATATCACCAAATCTCTTTCTGATTTCCTATATAATTTGAATTGGAATAGTTCTGTTCCATAGGTGAATCAATTAGCTAAGGAGTGATATTTCATAAAGCATGTCTTATGCAAAATATATAAAAGATGCTTTTCAAAATAAAATTCATGGATCTAACATCTTGAGAAAAAATGTATCATCTAACAGTTATAGGTATCTCTTAAAGTTTTGAAAATTTTTCTTGAACAGTGTTTTCTTGAACTTATTTTCACTAAGGAATCCAGTTCTCATGAAATAAACATCTTAAGCATTGTTTTCCTTGGAATAGCATACTGTGGACATAGTGCCTAAGAATATGTGGAAATATCAGTATAACAGACATCAGTTTCACTTTTACACTTGTGGAATTTAGAATGATATGAAACTTCACTTGCCTGTCTAAGGATCATGGACACCATTCTATATCAAAACACAGATTAATAAAAGAAAATAATTTTACATAATCAAAATTGTACATGGCACAGAAGCTCTTATTAAGGAAAACCTAGGAAAAACTGTCTATCTGTTTCAGTGAAGTAGGGACAGATGTGTAGAAACATGACTGAACAAACAGGTGTTACCTGATTATAACAGACTGAGAAACCCTGCAAGGCCTGACTGTTCAAATCTTCTTGCACTTTCTGTGCAGCAGTATTTCCTCCCAAGCATGAAGCAGGACCCGTTAGTAATTGGGATCTTCAAAAGAAAAGGGAATGAGTGACACTTCTCTTCTGTGACTTGTTTTAAGGAAGATAAACTATAATTTTTATGATCGTATGTCTTGTTTTTGAAAAGATTAATTCTGATTTCTGTGATATGATTCAGGAAAAAATAAAACAATGTGAGGAAGACAAAAAGACCAGAGAGGGTTAGAGCATACTTGTTTATGAGGCTCCAGCACCCCTCAGTTCATGTGGGAATCAGAAAATCGTGTTGCCATCATGTGGGAATCAGAAAAAGGAGACGTTGATGAAAGATAAGAGCGCCTTGAAAGCAACCCAGGTATAAGTATTCTGCTTCTGTTTCCAAGTTCAGTCATTGAAGGAAAGTGGATACATGCTACTAGTGTAAAATTCCATCGCCTTAGTTACTTTCTCACTGTTGGGTCGCAATGCCCAGCATCCACAATTGAAAGGAAGATGGGTTTATTTTGACTCTCAGTTTAGAGAAGTTTCAATCCATGGCCAGCTGGCGCCATAGCAGTGGGGCATGTCCCAGAAGAGAGTTCAGTCGGGTGTAGTGGTGCACGCCTTTAATCCCATCACTCGGGAGGCTGAGGTAGGAGGAACAGGAACGTTGTGAGTTCGAGGCCGGCTTGGGCTACAACGCGAGTGCAAGGCTGGCCTGAGCTACACAGTGCGACCCTGCCTCAAAAAACCAGGACCGGGAGTTTGGCTCAGAGACTTAAGCGCCTGTCTGACAGGAGCGAGGTTTTGAGTTCAATCCCCGGGGCCACAAAAAAAAAAAAAAAAAAAAAAAAAAAAAAAAAAAAAAAAAAAAAAAAAAAAAAAAAAAAAAAGAGAGAGAGAGAGAGAGAGAGAGAGAGAGAGAGAGAGAGAGAGAGAGAGCTCATAGCATAGCCGCAGGGAACAGAGAGAAATCAAGGGAGGAGGAAAGGAGATAGACTGTTCCAGGCCACGCCCACAGTGACCCACATTCTCTGACCAGATTTTATCTCCCAACATCCATTTAGCTCTAAACTCACCATTGCACTAACTACTGATAAATACCTTGTCCCCAAGATTCAATATCCTCCAAAAGGCACACCAATGGGAGCGTGAAGGAATATCAAGGTATAAACCATGACAGGAAATGTTATTGTATGACTTTTACATTTGTTTATTCAATTGCTGCATTTTGGGTACAAATTATTACAGAGTTAATCCATACGTAGTCTCTAAATGTCTACAATAGTTTAAAAAATAAAAAACAAATTTAACAAAAATTCTAAAAAGGTAATTTGATAGAATATTTTAAATCTTTGTTTATTTTCACACTTAGCGTGTTTAAATCCTGACTTTAAATGTTAGTACCTGTTGGTTCACCAAATGAGAAGTGCATGCTCTACATTAGTATTTATTTATTTTCACTCAGTGTCATGTATCCCAACCACTTATAAATTTTCAACCTAAGGCTTATATGTTCAAAATCTGATTTTGTTTTGATTATTTGTTCTGATTTTGAACATCAACCAGGAAATTCAGTTATGCATTTTACATATGGATAATAATACTTCCCTTGTAGTTTGTAATGAGACTTAAATGAAGAAATGTATGTGAAATACTTGGCTTCTGCTCCAGAAATGGAGTCTATTATCATAATAATGAAATTTCAGAACTAAAATACTTTTATTGCCATCTAAGTCACTCCTTTCATTTTAAAGATGTAGAAACTATACAGAGGTAAGGGTGATTAAAATTACAAAGCAAATGTACCATTTGTTTTCCTGAGCTTCATTTCTTTGTAGGCTAGCCTCAGTTGTGTCATTTTTTTGCATATAATAAATAAGTTTCCAAATACCATTTGGATTACTATGGAAAGTGTGTGGAGCTTAAGAAGGTTTCATAAACTGTAATTATGGAATTAGCAAAACAACAAGATCAATGTTTGATCAACTGTATATTCTCAACCATTTACAACATTTAAAACTACCATAAAATATTTAATTTAATTTTGACAAAAATATTATTATTACTTTAATAATATGGAGCAATATAATTGATCATTCTCTATCATTCCCCCACAATATATTACACTCATAATTCAAAACCTTGTTTTCATAACTAAAATTTAACATGGAAGAAAACAAATTCATTTGTGGGAGTGCTGCCATGACATTTGGATAGTGGATAAGAAAGTTTTTCTTTATTGTTTTGAGATGATAAAGCATGCAGTGCTTTAATAAGTTATGTAGGGTTTCTGCCTACTTTTCCTCTTGGATACAACTTTAATTATGTTGCTGCTTTATAATCAAGACTGGTGAATTATGTGAGTACACAGGCAAGTTGCTGAGAAGAGATACATAAAATAATAACTGACTTTGATTCATCTAGATGGCTTCTGATAAACTTCAAATGAATTTTAAAATTCAATTTTAATTTGTCTATTGATTTTTAGCTGCATCATGTTATGTTCTCTTAGTGATTAATGAGTGACATACATTTTGTCCAGTGTACTTATACTTATTTTTGTGCTGAATCACATAAATGTGGAAAATGATGGTCATAAATCTCTATTCCCTCTTCTCTTCTAATTTATAGTTGTCATGTGAATTTTGTTTTTATGAAATTACCAAATGATGCTATATTATTTAACTTAAATAACTGTGCTTTAAAGAATATTAGAAGACTGGGCCGGGAGTTTGGCTCAGTGGCTTAAGCAACTGCCTGGCAGGTGTGAGGTTGTGAGTTCAATCCCTGGTGCCCCCCCCCCAAAAAAAAATTAGAAGACAAGAAGACAAGTTTCTTAACTTGGATACTTACCACTTATAAGTTCATTTAACCTTCTTCAGAACCTGAATTTTTATCAGTCCTAAATACTAGAACTGAAACTGTAAGAATCCTAGAATAAATGTAAGGGAAAAAATCCATGACATTGGTCTTAACCATGATTTTGTACAAGACACTGAAACCATGCAACAAAAGCAAAACCAGACAAATAGAATTACATCAAAATAAAGTTTCTTCACAAGCAACAAATAAAAATACAGCTAATGAAATTGGGAGAAAATGTTTGCAATTAATATTCATGAAAAGTAGGCACTATCCAAAATATGTAAAAAACTTACACAACTCAATGAAAAAATAAATAGACAAAAGATTTGAATTCATAATTCTTTCCAGAGATGATATAAATATAGCCCACAGATATATGAAACACTACTCAGCATTACTAATTTGAGAATTTTCAGTCTCGTACTTTCCCACAACAGCTGTTTCAGGTGGAAATATTGTATTATTTCACAATGCTGGGCATCAGCGAGGAGCAGCAGCCCCCAGTAAACCACTTTCTCAAGATGATACTTGGTCGGTTAGGTATATAAAGCAATTCAACTTACCTAGTTTCTATTTACTATTAACACAAATTAGTTGCAACACATCATGAAAAAATACTATGTGATGACTTCTCTGTATTTAGATTTGGAAATTCTGCATCACTCTTTTCCTGTTCCAAAATGATCTGAAATTTAAAGAACACAGTAAAGGTTTCACTCATTTATGTGAATGTTTGCTTGTTGAAGTTAAAGTACCATTTTATTATTCAAATGTATAGATGTAAAAAGGAAAAACATTGACGATAAGATGGAAAAATTTTAAAGACTTTAATGATGATAATATTGATGCCTGAAAAAATAGTGTTGTGTGTAAAGTGAAAACTTAGAAAATCTGTAGACATAAATAAACATTCATTTTTTGATACTGTCATTAGGTTTTTGTGTCCAATAATGTTATCCAAATAACTTACAAGTAAGTTAAATGTGTACATTTAAGTAAACAAAGAGGTTCTTTACAATGTTAATTTGTAAAAACAGTTGGAAACCATATTAAATTTGCCTTTTGTATTAACTGTGTATGAAATTAGCATTTATTGAGATAATTGCTTTTCTAATTTAATGTTATTATACAAGAAAGTATAATAAATTAGTGACATAATATAATTCAAAATATTTTTTAAGAAATTTATTGTCCATACATGTGTGTAGCACATAATATTTTCTTTTCCTATGAAAGAGTTGGTATATGTACTTGGTATACCTTCATGCTTTATCTTCTTGTCTCCTCTGACCATTTCTTCCTCTTCCTCTTCTTCTTCTTCTTCTTCTCCTCCCCCTTCTTCCTTCTCCTCCTCCTCTTCCTCCTCTTCTTCTTCCTCTTCTTTTTCTTCTTCATTTGTATATGTTTGCAGCACATGTTTTTAACCAAATTTAATTTTGCTATAAATGGTACCCTGAAAAGGTAATGGCATGAGGTATGATCAAATATATGAGGGGTATTTTAATTGTAAAAATATATATTATGGTAGAAAGCACATTGCCAATAAAGCATCACAAAATTTACTCACCCTCACTTTGAACACACTTATTCCAGCCACTTTGTGAAACCATTCTTGAATTAGTATTTCCGCATGCCTATATTTGCAGTCTCCTGGCTGCTTCAGTGTGCAGAATCCATTCAAAATCTTGACCTTTCATGGCCATTTGACTGTGAGGAAGAGTCGGAATTTACATGATGCCAAATACAGTTAATAACGTGCTAAAAATGCACTGTCTTGTTTTTACAAGACTTTCAGTTGGATGGCACTCAGGAGCAACTTTGTACTTTTAATCGCACCTCATAAAGATATTCATAAAAGGGGACTTGCAAAACTTCTTCATAAAGTGGTCACAGCAATGGGATGAGTGTGTGCTAAAGCTTCAGACCTAGACTGCCCCAACGTGTCTCACATGTTCGGAAGTGGGACTTCTAGATTATGACGAGAATTGGAGGGTGTTACACTCATCAGTGGGTTCATGCACTGATGAATCCATAGCTGAATGTCCTTTTAGGAGGTGGGGCTAGGAAGAGAGTCAATTGACTGGGCTGTGAACTGGAAAGTTGTATGCCCCATTCCACAACTCCTCCCTTTGTTCTCTGCTTCCTTTCCTCCAACACTGGGCAGTATTTATTTAGCAGTCCCTTCCACCATGCCCTCCACAGCTTGGAGCTTGCCTAGAGAAACATCTAGAACCTTTTTTTATTTTATTTTTATTTTTATTTAAGAGAAAAAAGACATAGAAAAGAAAAACAAAAAGCAAAACAGAAAAAAAAAAAAAAACAACAGCAAATCCAACACAATAACAGTATAGGTTTACAAAACAAGATGATAGGAATTTGACAGTGGTTGTAATATTGCATATCATTACCTTCAAAAGGGTTACTTAGATTAACAGATACAGACATACAAAATTGATCTAATCATGTGAGTATTAACTGTTTTTTCCAATACTAATGCGTTTAGTAGTATAGTCATTTTAGCTATCATATATACATACATATATATATATATATATACACACACACACACAAATTTATGTCTTTTTCCTTATCCCTTCCTTCTTTTCTCCTTTCCCCATCCCAATTACTTTTCCTCTTTGAGAAGTTTCTTACCCTTACAGCGTATTTATTTTAGATTTTGGATCGCATATACATGTTCAGTTTCTTACACTAGGAAGACAACATGGTATTTCCACATGTGAGTTTGATCTACTTCACTTATGAGTACGGTCTCAAGTCTTGGCAATTTACTTATAAAAGTCTCAATGCAATCTTTCTTTATAGCTTAATAGTACTCAATCACATAAAAATACCACATCTTTTTTTATACATTCCTTGATTGACAGACACAGGTTGTTTCCAAGATTTGGCTATTACAAATTGTGCTGCTCTAAGCATGGGTGTACATATATCACTGTGGCCTGATGTTTTCAATTCTTCTGGGAAAATGCCCAGAAGTGGGATAGGTGGGTCAAATGGAATCTCTAATCCTAACTTCTTGAAGAATCTCCATACTGATTTTCACCGTGGTTGCATCATCCTATGCTCCTACCAACAGTGGAGAAGAGTTATTTTTCCCCAAATCCCATCCAGCATTTGTTATTGGTTGATTTCTTGATCTTGGCCATTCTTTCTGGGGTGAGATGGAATCTCAGTGTTGTTTTAATTTGTATTACCCAAATGACAATTGATGTTGAATATTTTTTCATATATTTATTAGCCATTAATATTACTTTATCAGAGAAGTGTGTATTCATCTCAGATGACCATTTTTAGGTTGGGTCCTTGAATTTTAGGGGTCTGATATTTTAAAATTCTCTATATGTTTTAGATTGAAGTCCTTTGTCTGAGGAACAGTTGGCTAAGACACTTTCCCCATTTGTGGGTTTCCTTTTTACTCTGTTAGAGATTTCTTTTGACATTCAAAAATTTTTTAATAAGATTAGATCCCAGTTGTTGATTCTGGGGAGCATTTCCCCTGCAGTTTGATTTTTGTTCATAAATGCTCTGCCTATTCCTATGCCATCAAGATTTTTACTTACTTTGTCTTCCAGAAGATCTAACTTTTCTTTTTTTGATATTTAGATCTTTGATCCATTTTCACTTTAATTTAGTGCATGGTGATAGACAAGGATCTTGTCTATCTTAGTTGTTGGCATATGGAAGGCCAGTTTTTCCAGCACCACTTATTAAAGAGGCTATCTTTCTTCCAGTGAACATATTTGGCCCTTTTGTCAAAGATGAGATGGCTGAGTGTGCTTGTAGTTGTGGTTGTATCTTCTAATCTATTCCATTGATCATCAGATCTATTTGTATTCCAGTACCATGCTGATTTTATCACAGTAGCTTTGTAATATGATTTCAAGTTGGGGATTGTGATGCCTCCTGCCCTACCTTTGTTGTCCAGCATTGCCTTTGCTATTCTAGGTCTCTTCTGGTTCCAGATGAATTTTAGGAATGATTTCTCTAGCTCTGTGAGACACACAAGTGGTATTTTGATTAGAATTGCATTAAATCTGTATAAAAATTTTGGGAGAATGACTATTTTCACAGTGTTTGTTCTCCCTATCCATGAACAGTGAATGTCTTTCCATTTTCTGAAATCTTTGATTTCCTTTTTTCAGAGTAAAGTAATTTTTACTGTATAGATCTTTTACTTCCTTTTTTAGATTGATTCCTAAGTATTTCATTTTTTTTGGATGTGATAGAGAAGGGTGTGATTTCCCTTATTTCTCTCTCAGTGAGTTTGCTGTTTGTGTATAAGAATGCTATTGATTTTTGAATGTTGATTTTGTATCCAGCTACATTACTGAATTTGAGTTCCTGTTGCATGGAGTATTGTTCTCTATCCTTAGTTTTTTAGTTAATAAATTTCCTTTTGTGCTAAATGTGATTCTTATAGACAGCATATTGTTGGGTTTTGTTCCTTAACCCATTCTGCCAGTGTGTTTCTTTTTATTGGTGAGTTGACACCATTTACACTGATTGATACAACTGATACGTACTGACTTATCATTGCCATATTATCTTTCTCTTGTTGGTTTTCTTTTTCTGTTTCATTATTTGCCCTGCTTAGTGGTTTGCTTTTGCTGTTGTTCTTGGGATTGCAGTTATCTTTGTCTCTTTCTAGAGTGTCTTTCAGTACTCTTTGTAGTGTTGGTTTGGTGGCCATGAATTTCTTCAGTTGTTCTTTGTCATGGAAATATCTTATTTCTCCATTGATTTTTAAAGATGGTTTTGCAAGATACATGAATCTGGGTTGAAAGTTGTTTTCCTTCAGGAATTGAAATACTTCACTCAAAGCTCTTCTTGACTGGAAGGTTTGTGTTGAGAAATCTGCCATGATTCTGATAGGCTTTCCTTCGTAGCTGATCTGTTTCTTTTCTCTACAGCTTTTGGTATTCTGTTCTTTTGCTGAGTTTCTGATATCCTAATTATTATTTGTCTGGGTGAAGATTTATTCTAGTTATGGTTAACTGGTGCTCTGTATGCATCACTTATATGTATATCAGATTCTATTCCCATATTTGGAAAATTTTCTGCTATTATTTCTGCAAATATTCTTCACAGGTCATTCATGTTTTCCCCTGGTTTTTCACTGACACCTATCAATCTTATATTGTTTCTCTTTGCATCATCTTGCAGCTGTTGAATTGTTGTTTCTTGATTCCTTGTTATTTTTAAGAGATCTTTTCTTTCATGATTATAAGCTTCCATGCTGTCCTCCAGGTCTGAGAGCCTATCTTCAGTTTCATTCAAGTGGTTTTGCCAACTTTCAATGAAATTTTTAATTTCCTGAGTATCCCTTTGAATGTGTTTCATGCATTCTTATTCTGTCTTATATTGTTCAATCAAAGTTTCCATAATTTTCTTATGTTCCTCTTTTATTATCTAGATCTTCTTTAGATATACAAAGAATTTCTTTCTTAATGTTTGTCACTTCATATTTTACCTGAGAGATTGTTTCTGATCTGATTTCCTCTGTAGCTTCATGGAGTTGTTTCTTTATTTCAGTTGCTATCATTTCAGAAAATTCAGTTGTATGATATCCAGTGTCTTCTATTTCAGTGTCTCTTGGGTTTGTTCTCAGTGGACTGGAAGACTGAGACTTCATCTTGCTCTTTCATGTTGACATTTCCCTCTGGGACCTGTGTGGCTGTCCAGGAAGCCTCCTGATGGATAGCACTGGAGTGTTGCGCTGGGTAGAGCTTCAATCCTTCAGTATCCCTGTGGCTAGCTAGGGTGCATCCCTGAACTATGGCACCAGAACCTTGTGCTCTGACCTTTGAGGCTAGTCACATGCTTCCCTGATGCACACTGTTGGGTTGCTCTGGGATGCTGGGCTGGGCAGAGCTTGTATCCTCCCTGCAGCTAACAGGGACACACTCCTGAAGTGTGTTGCCAAGGCCTAGAACCTGGCTAAGTAGGGTTCAGAACCTGTGCAACTCAGGTGGCTAGCAGAGAAACACACGCAGGGTGTGGCGCTGGGTACTTGTACCTGGCTGGATAGAGTTCAGAGCCTCCAGGACCCAGGTAGCTAGCAGGGATATACCCTCAGTGTGTCACCAGGGCCTGGCACCTGGCTGGGTGGAGTTTGGAACCTCCCAGGACCCAAGTGGCTAGGTGGAGTGTGGCACCACTGGGACCTTGCGTCTGGCTGCAAGGAGTTCAGAGAGAGCCTCTGGAGAGCAGGGCTAACCAGTGAGCACCCCCGGCATATGGTGCTGGGGCACTGCTCATGGCTGGCTGGAGTTCAAAACCTCCAGGACCTGCTGTGTGGCTAGCTGGGCAGCACCCCTGAACCAGGCCTTGTGCTCTGCTAGGTGGAGCTCAGATTCTCCCAGACCCATTGTCTATGCTGGTTGCTTCCTGATGAGTAGTTCTGGGGCTCTGATCTGGGCTGGGCTCAGTACCTCCATGACCTGTGAGGCTGGCTGGGCATTCCCCTGATGGATTGCACTAGGATGCTGGGTTGGGCAGAGCTTGGATTCTCTGTGCAGGTAGTGAGGACACACTGCTGGAGTGTGCTGCCAGGAACTTACACCTGGCTGGGTGGGATTGAGAACCTCTGGGTCCCAGGTGGCTAGGCAGAGTGCTCCTCAGAGTGTGGCACCACTGGGACTTTGCATCTGGCTGCAAGTTCAGAGCCTCTAGAGCATGGGGCTAGCCAGAGAGTACCTCCAGTGTATGGTGCTGTGGCCTTGCTCCTGGCTCAAAACTTCTAAAATCTTTCCTCATTTAAATTGTGGGGCGGTAGGTATCATGTCCCAGCAATGAGATCATGACTGTGTGACACTATGTGCAAATGCTGGGAAAGCATTTTGAGAGGGATTAATGAGAATGTGTCTTTTACTTTAATAGTTTTTTTCTAAATTTAAACATTCACCGTATAATTTGGTCACATGTTGCATAGAATAATTTTTACTTCACTTTAATGTGAAATTCAGCATGATAAACTAGTGACATGATATAATGAACAACATATTAATAGCACTTGAGAAATATTAGGGAAAGAATAAAGAGGGTAAGTGCAAGGAAACTTTAGGAAAAAAATAAAACACTTCTGTTGAAGTATATAGTTGATAGTGATGGTTGAAATCAGGAGTGGAAATGAACACTGAGTTTTGTGTAAAAAAGAGGAGAAAAACATAAGTGCTAGAGACTGTTCTCTCTTTATATAAATAATTATTAAAAGCAATAGGTAAAAATAGGGTCTATCAAATTCTATTCCAGACAAAAGGAAAAAAATAAATACAGTATAGTACTCTCATATAATGCAGCATTAGAAAGAGTATAAAGAAGTTTGTAGGCTACTACTGAATAATCCTAACCATACTGCAGTTAATTTGAAAAGCCAAACTTCTTTTCAAAGTTAATATCTTTTGAAAATGTTATATTTAAAAGGTCAGGGTTGAATTCTAAAACTTCCACAACCTTTGATTTTGTAACAGCTTAAAAAATATCTCAGCGTATGCTTACTTTTAGCAAAAGAGGGGAAAGTGTCGCTGAAATGTTATTTTATTTAATCTTTTCTTCCAAATAAACATTAGATTGCCAAGAAAATGAGCTCATTTTTTCTTCACCATGACTTTGTTTTCTTCTCCTTCTCTCTGTGAATAATTTAACCATTGGAACTTTGAAAAAAAAAAAAGAAAGAAACATTTTCAGTGCACACTTTGCCTGTACCAATGAAGCAAATGTTGAAGGATAATTTTCAGCATATTAGTAAAATACAATGTATTCTACAAATTTACTGAAGTTGTCTTTGCACTATGGGAAGTCATTCTTTGTGGTGAAGTAGACAGTTTATATAGATCAACACTTTAAAATGTATTTGACATGAAGAAATTAACATATGCAACTAGAGTTGTGAAACAAAACACAAATTATATTCCAAATACACAAAAAGGTCATGTAATATTACTAAGCAAAAATAGATCACAGAATTCCCTTGCACTGGAAAGACATGGTGATGGACACTCTGAGCAAAGATCTTAGGCACTAAATTTACCATAATTTCTGTAAAAATACTTGGTACTTGGTTTAAAGTGGTGATATACTCATGGTTTAGCTCCATACAAGCTAAAGTGAGCAAAGGTTATAATATTTATTATTCCAGAAAATAGGTCCTAGTATTCTTTCCTTCATAAACTTATACAATTATTTTCTAATACGCTTTTATTCAGCATGTTTGAGTTTATTAAGAAAAGATTTTGGAGTTTTGTTTTATGTTGTTATTTTAAGTTTTGGAGTAATGTATTTTTATACCAAGAAAGATTCCACTGATCACTTTTGTGAAGAAAGTTACATTGCAATACATACTAACTTCTAGAATTGCTTTTTATTGAGAAAAATCCTGGATGAGCATGGACCTGTATTTTCTGTTATAAGAATTCTGTAAATTCATTATGTTAACATCCAAAGGAGTTTTTTTTTTCCTAAGTGCTTCAGTTAACTGAATGGATATTTTTATTTTCAGAACAAGAGTATCACTAGAATAAATTGTGCAGAAAGGCAAACATTTTGAAAAGCCTGTCAGTCACACCATTTATAGAGCAAACATGAAAATGATGTGTGATATGTCACTGTACAAAGCACAGATGGTGAATGAGTGCCAAAATTTTAACTGATACTTTTCTGTTGATCATGCATAATTTAATATGTCAGTCAATTGAAGCTAAACAGAAGACAGAAAACTTGTGGGAAGTAATTGAAAACAAACATCTTGGAGTCCATATTAATAAGTAGACTCCAATGCAGTAGTCAAAATAGACTATCCAATAATTTTTCTATATGTGGATTCAGATTTAGACATTTCATACTACTTTTTTCATGTTCCAAAGGGATCTAAAACTCAAAAAATGCAAAGCAGTTTATAATCATTTGATGAAAGATAGCATCTTTAGAATACAGTACTTCTCAATAGTAAAATACATGCATACTTATACATAGAAAAAATATTCACATATGATGGTGTTGTTTCAAGTAAATAAAACTGTAATTCATGATAATAGTGACATATGTACATGAAGTGAGAACATAGGAAATGTGTGCACATTAATAGCTTCCTTTATTGATAACTGTAACTACTTTGTATTTCAAGTCATTTTATACAAATGAATTAAAAGTTAAGTAAGTGAGATATGTATAGTTGAAAATTTCTTTATGATTTTAATTCATAAAAGCTTTTTGAATCTCATTAAATGAAAGTTACCAATTGTGTTCACAACACAACATTGCTTTTCTACTTAAGTTAGTTTTGCTATAGAAGATAGTTTCAGATATCCAAACTTGCATTTGTGGCTTTGCTTTTGAAAATGTTAAAGTAAGAAAAGAGTGCAACATTAGCAACTGCACATCTAGGGAAGCAGATATACCATAATTACTTTACACAGTAGATATTATAATTTTAAACTATAGAAAATGCTCCCCCAGCCTTATTAGATAAAGCTTTTAAATTAAAAGCAGTACAAAGTTGAAGTGTGAAAAGCTCATAATTTCTAGCAAAATACTACACTGAATATTTAAATTTCTCCCTCATTTCAAAATTTCTATAAGAATGGGTAGCTGCTGGTATATGGAGAGGTAGTGGTGGAGGCGATCTCCTCTTATTGCCCATGAGTAACTGCAAACATGCCCTACATTAAAGTGTCATTAGCAACAAGTGTAAATGAAAGCTGTGAAATAATGTTAAATTCCTGTTTCTTTGACTCTTATATAACTAAGCTGCCTATAAACTTTTCTATATCTACCATGTAATGCAAGTAGTTATAAGGTGTAAACAAAATAATTAACATCCTTCTTTCCCCAAAACCCACACAGGTATTGAATGTAAAGATGGGCAATAAGAACGATGAGGATATGCATTTACGTATGCAACTTTTAGATGTGAAAAATACTGAAATTTGGGGATTTATAGGACATTATTGCTTGAGCATTGTGGAATTCTGATACAAACATCTCAACAAAAATAAAAATGATCTTCATAAACTACTACATTAGAAGTTTAAAATAAGTTAAAGGCAAAATTAAAGATTGAAAGCTAATAAAACAGTATGGGAATTTTGTAATAGTAGAATTTTTCACTTTTGTGTAAATCGTAATTTTACTTGTAAAGAACACCAAATGCTATCTGAAGATGAGAAAAAAATGACTGAAGGAATCAAAGAGTCAGTCTGCATTTCTTTTTTTTTTTCTTTTTGTTTTCTTCTCTATTTTGTCACTAAGATAGACAAAAGATCAAAGTAGAAAGTCAGTGTAATTAATGTTGTAGAAATTTTGGCAAGAGAACATAATCCACATGCTATGATATTGTTTCAAAAACTTCTTTATTATAGCTATATAAGAGTGGCATAAATAATTTAAATAAACTGATAAACTTCATAGCCTTTCAGGGTTGCATTTTCCATCCTGATTTAGAAACTACAATATATAAAACCTTCTAAACTTAATGAGATCAATACATATTTATTTCATAGGATTAAATGTTCTCTAAAATAATTCAATCATGGTAAAAATTTGTTAAATGTATTGAATTTAAATTACATAATTAATATGCATTAACATTTATTAAAAATGTATATCACATATACCCTATTCTAGATACAATGTTAACACACAAAATGTTCAAAAAATCGTAATTGCTTTGAGGATTTAGCTCATTGATAAAGTGCTTATCTAGCAAGGACAAAGAATGTCCTAGATTCAATCCAACAGTACTGCAAAAGAAAATAAAAGTAAAAAATACAAGATTCACAAATATTTTATATGGTCTCACATATATTCTGGCTTTTTTTTCTCTTTTCAACAGCTGTGACATGAAGTAAAAGTCTTAGCATGATTAATTTGATTCTGTAGATGTTATATTTATTTTTAAAGATTTCTGTTGGATATAAGAGGAGAAAAGATGTTAAAAGTTCAACATTGTGAATAATTCTTTTGTAAAACATTAAGGGGAAATGCTTAATATAATAGAAAGCTAAGTATAATTATTTCTGTGGCATAAGCACACCATAAATTAATAATTAGAATATTTTATCATTGAGTTTTGATTTTCTTTAGCAAGCAAACAAACTACATATGCTTTTTTATTTTAAAGGGCATTTGTATTGTTCATGTCACATGTATTTTCTCAACCAGTATTGCCTGATTAAAGGGAACTTGCTACACAAGCATCAGTACCATAAAACAGTTGCCTTTTCCTTAGGTTTAGTGGTCTTAGACTCAAAATCACAATTTCTATGCCAACCTTATCTGCTTTTTCTATGAGCCATACCTATAAGGGATGAGTATGCTGAACCAGAAGTTACACCACATGTGTGACATAATATCACAGTGTTGGAGACCGCTACGAAGCAGTTCTGAGCAGGATATAAAATTTACTAATTGGCATTTTATTTATCTGTGAGCCTGTCCTAGGCCTAGGCCCCTTGCCTGGCGATGGGAGCTGATTCATAGTAAGGAAATTCTATGAATCACTGGTCCTGATCGAGGCCTGTAGTGGCCAATGAGGTCAGTGATACCTCAAAAGACAAGGTAAAGAAGGCTGCAGCTGAGGACATATTGGCTCCATAATCAATTATGTTAATAGAGACTGCCCTGCAAGATTCTTACTCTGCAGGGCATCACAGTCCCATCACAAAGGCCATTTTGGAGATAACATAGTTCTCCATTCCTGGCATTCCTTACTCCTTGGAGATGTCCTTGAAGTGACTCCCAAGTCCTGCTCAGTTCCGGCACCACCCTCAGCACCTCCTTCAGTATCCCCTTTCTTTGTCTATTTGAAAATATGTATGGGTGATCCAGAGAAACTCTTTGTCTTAGCCCTCATGATAGCTGCAGAGTCAAGAACTCTATGGGGGCTTTGATCCTCCTGGAGCCCTAAAATCATACCACTTGTCTCATTTATTTAAGCCCTCGCCGTACACTCGTTCAGAAGATTGGGGATCTAGGCCGGGTCCCCGACATCACAGTCTTCCTAGAGTTGCCATATATCTGCTGTACAAACCAATCCATTTTTTGACATCTGTTCCAAATGGAGTATCATTCATCGTTAATGATAGCAATTCATACTATTACGTGCATATGCTATTAGAAACCTAGGATTGTACAAATCATTTGCATCCTTAAACTACCATTTAAGAAGTTGCTAAAATAATTACCTTTTTTTTTTTTTTTTTTTTTGTACCAGGGATCAAACTCACAACCTTACACCTACCAGGCTGGCGCTTAGGCCACTGAGCTAAATCCCCAGGCCTATTTTTTTGAGACGGGATCTCACTATGCATTTCAGGCTGGACTTGAACTCACTTTGTAGCCCAGTCTGGTCTCAAACTCACAATGATCCTCCTGCCTCAGCCTTCTGAGTGCTGGGATTAAATGTGTGTGCCACCACACCCAGCTAGATTAATTACCATTTTAGGAGGTGAGGAAATTAAGGACTGGAAATGAAATAAACTGACAAGTGCATGCACTAGCAAGATGTTGACCTCAAATTGGAACCAGGATTCTAAATTGAGACCCTTTATTATTATACTATGTGAATACACCATATAGTACCATATCAAGATTATATTGATAGACAAAACCTATTTCTGATAATGAAATGATTTTCTAATGGAAAATGAAATTTCTATTGAAAGTAATGAAAATAAAGATGTTAAAAAAATACACCTTTTGAAAAGAGCTTTGAGATCATCTAATCAAAATCTTGATTTTTTAAAATAATGGAAGCCGGGCGTGGTGGCGCACGCCTTTAATCCCAGCACTCGGGAGGCTGAGGTAGGCGGAGCGTTGTGAGTTCGAGGCCGGCTTGGGCTACAACGCGAGTGTAAGACCGGCCTGAGCTACATAGTGCGACCCTGCCTCAAAAAACCAGGGCCGGGAGTTTGGCTCAGCAGCTTAAGCGCCTGCCCTGGCAGGCGCGAGGTTGTGAGTTCAATCCCCGGTGCCGCAAAAAAAAAAAAAATAAAATAAAAATAAAATAAAATAATGGAAACGTAAGGAGCAATACAAGTGACAAACCATAAATGACACAATGTCAATAAATGTATCAGAATGTACATAAGATAACCACTAATGGCCTTGATAAAAAGAACTACTTTCTGTTCTTAGATTCAAAATCATTTGTTTTTTATTTTCTCTTTTGTAGATTTGGTAATGGTTGTAGCAAAAATGAATCTTGCTATGAATCTGATTTTTAATATCAACCATGAGTCTATTTAATTAAAGTGAAAGAGCAGATGAAAACAGTTACCAAGAGTGAGTAAAAATATGCAGATGAAAGAAAACCAAAACCAAGACCTTTTTCTTCATGTTAAGGAAAACTTGGATTATTTACTCTTACTATGAATATGAGCATGCTGTCAAGTGAACCTGAATTTCTAGCTATGATTGGAAACTAAATGCAGAGTTACCCTTCTTGTCCTTTTCCATTGAAGATCTTCTTTAATCTAACATAGGAACATTTCTAAAATTCATTTGGAAAGAAAAGGGAGCCAAAATATCAAAGGCAATCCTGGACAACAAAGATAAGGCAGGAGACATCACAATCCCTGATTTGAAATTCCACTACAAAGCTACTGTGATAAAAATAGCATGGTACTGGCAAAAATACAGACTTGAGGATCAGTGGAACAGATTAGAAGATGCGGACACAACTTCGAAGGATTTTGGTCACTTTATTTTTGAAAAAGGGGTCAAACATGTTCACTGGAAGAAAGATATACTTTAATAAATGGTGCTGGAAAAACTGGCTTGCCACATGTTGAAGACTAAAACTAGACCCATGTTTAACACCATTCACTAAACTAAAGTCATAGTGGGTCAAAGATCTAAATATTAAAACAAAAATGCAAAATCTTCTGGGAGGCATAGCAGGTAGAAATCTTGAAGACCTAGGGGTAGGCAGAGGTTCATGAACAAAATGCAAACTGCACAGGAAGTACTTTAAGGAATCAGCAACGGGAATCTCATCGTATTAAAAAGTTTTGAAAATCAAAAGAAACCACCAACAGAATGAAAGATGACTAATAGAGTGTTTAAAAATTTTAGCTAGTCACAACTCAGAGAAGGTACTAATAATATCTAGAACATAAGAAAAATTTTAAAAAGTCTGAATTCTCAAATCAAAAACCTAATTTAAAAAAATGGACAACTGAGATGAATAAACAATTCTCAGATGAAGAAGCACAAGTGGCTAATAAATATATGAAAAGATGTTCAATATTTTTGGTCATTTGAGGAATGCAAATTAAAATAATACTGAGATCCCCTCTCACTCCAGAAGAATGGCTGCCATCAAGAACTCAATCAATGACAAATGCTGGGAAGACTGTGGGTGAAGAGGAACCCTTCTTCACTGTTGGTGGGATTGTAGACAGGTGCAAATAATGTGGAAATCAGGGTGGACATTTCTCAAAAAACTATAATTAGATGTTCCATTAGATCCAGCTATTTATCTTCTGATATTTTCTAAGAAGAATTGAAAACATCATACTACATTGATATATATGAACCCATGTTTGTAACAGAACAATTTATAATAGCTAAATTTTGAAAACAACCCAAATGTCCATCAACCGAGTAATGGATAAAAAAATGTGGTATTTTTAGACAATGGAGTACTACTCAGCTATTATGAAGGATTAAAGAAGGATAAAATGGATGCAGGTACAGACCATACTCATAAGTGAAATAAATGACTCGTGTGTATAAACATCATATCTTCTCCCTAGTGTAAGAAACTGAAAGAGTAAATAAGATCCAAAATCTATAATAGATATTGTGAGAGAGGGACAATTTACTCAAAAGGAAAGAGTAACTGGGTTGCAGGAAAGGAGAAAAGAAAAAATATATATATTTATATATGATAGCTGAGATAATTATACTACTAATTTCCACTAATTCATTGAAAAGAGCAGTTTTTTATTATATTGCTTGATCAATTTTCATGTCTATATCTTGTAATCTGAGCAAGTACTTTGAAGATAACAACACATAATATATTAACCATTTAATCTCCTATTGTCTTAGTTTCAAATTCCATATCATTGTTTTTGTTTTTTTCTCTATAAAATTAAAGAAGAAAAGAAACTTTCACTGTTATATCTTTCATTGTAATATTCTTCTGGTACAAAGATGTTGATATTTTCTACAGTACTAATATCCAAACAGCTTTGATCATTGAATAAGGCTATTTTACTATATGAAAAATTATTATTCTTAATTATTAGACAAGAATCAATATTCAGAATTCTGACTTTGCACTTTGAAGTTGAACAAAATTATTTTTATGATGCATTTGTATAAATTTAAAAGCAAACAGGCTAAATTTTACTTTTAAGTAAAATGTGTCATTCTCATTTATCAATATAATATTTGAAAAATTAAAAAAATATACAAAGGACTTGCAAGACAGATTCAGCACATTTTACAAATAAGAACTTAGCATAGTTAATTATCATTAATATTTAAGTCCTAAAATGCTCAGACAATAAATTAGAAGAGACTCCAGTAAAGGGTTTTTGAACAGATATTATTTTTAGGTTCTGGTACCAGGATTTTACCAAAAGTGAACACAAAATTAAGAAAGAAGAGAGCAGGTTGGGGATTTAGATAGTGGCTAGGATGGACCTCAGAGGAACAGTGCTATCAAGAACGGGCCCAGGGGACAGAAACTATATATGGTATTCAAGGTTACAGCTCATGATAAACACAGAAATATCCAGAAAATAGTTAATAACTCCTTGGACATATCCCATGCCGATCAAGTTGACACAATTAAGGTTAACCTTCACATCTTGCATCTTGACAACTTAACACCAAAACCCGTTTTTTTGGCCAGTACTTAACCTCCAAATAAAAGTTTAAAATTCTACTAATCATGATATATTTATCCTGTGTACAACCCGAAACATAGTAATGCCTTGCCCAAACTCTCAAATGTTTGGCATTTAAAAAGTCTGAGTACCATGCATGGTGGCACATGCCTATAATCCCAGCACTTGGTAAGCTGAGGCAGGCGATTCATTTTGAGTTCAAGGCCAGCTTGACCTACAAAGTGAGTTAAAAGTCAGCCCTGAACCGCATAGTGAAACTCTGTCTAAAAAACCCAAAAAAAAAAAAGAAAGAAAAAAGAAAAAAAAATCTGAGTCAAAATGTATAAAAAACAATTTACAAAACCTAAAGTAAAACTACATGGAGTAAAACATAAACAGTCTTATTCCAGAAGGGAGATATTGCAGACAAAATACGAGGAAGTACAAACTAGACCAAAACCAGCAGGAAATATATTTAGTCTTGCAGCTCCAGGTCCAACACTTGAGGTATACAGTGAAAAATGTGACTTCAGAGGGCTTGGGAAGTCTGCTCCCCAGGGCCTTGCTGGATGCACCTCACAGGGTCTTTATCATGCTGTCTTCATTAGCTGACTGTAACTTTCTTTGACAGATGTCCCAAGTTCCTGGCATCTCCAACTTTCTGCAGTGCACCTTGGACTTCATTCCCACAGTATCACACACTGCTCTGTGACAGGGTTCTCAGACAGGCTTTCCTTGGAAATCTTGGTGGAAGACTTCCTAACTCTACAATTCATGCATTCTGCATGCATTAAAATAAGCATCATAGCAGCAATGCCCAAATTCTGCTACCAGTTTGGGTAATAACCACTCCCTCTATATCCCCTTACCACTAAACCTGGAGGCCTCTCACTTGAATAGACATGATTTCAGTGACCTCTGAGTGCCTGCATATGTGAACATAGCAAAATGAATTCCAGAGAACCAATTCCCTGGGAAACCCTCCTGAGTAGATGTCTTGGTTACTATCCTCTCATTGCTGGGACAAAATACCCAACACCCAAAGTGAAGGAAGGAAGATTTCTTTAGCTCATAGTTTTTGGAAGTTTCAGTCCATAATCAGCTGGCTCCAAGGCAGGGTGGCACATGGCAGAGGGCAACAGTTTATGGTAACAGAAAACAGCACAAGCAACAAGAGAAAAAAGGGAAGAGCACAGAGATAAAACTCATTTTGTTCCTTGTACTGTATGTTGGCCACACCCAACTGTGCGTAGCACTCATATCCATAACCCAGTGTTGGACCATGAGTAATTCACAAACTCTAGAAGCCCACCTCCATGACTGCATGAGGCTGTGGGGGCCATCCAGACTCGAACAGTAAGGGACCTAGAGAGTTCTTGAAGAGTAGAATTTTGAAATTTGTATGTTTGAGCTTGCTGTGAGCTTGTTTTGATTCCTGAGACAGCCTTAAGGTAGTGATCCCCAAATATTTTTGGCACCAGAAATCTGTCTGTGGGAAACAACATTTCTGCTGACTGAAGGAGGGATTGAGTTCCAAATGATTCAAGCCCATTGCATTTATTTCTTTTATGTTTACATTGTGACATAAAATAATCATAAAACTCACAATAATGCAGAAAGTGTGAAAATCCTGAGTTTAGTCTCTTAGACTATACAGTTTCTTCCCAGAGCAAGAAGATAGGAACAGTGCCACCTAAAGTGGATTGTTTGTGTCGAATCCACTCCATTATCTCAGTTTGGTTGCTATCACTGCAGAAAACCCTGCTTTACAAAGATAAGATTTTTTAAATGAAAATTAGATTTTTAGTACCTTTGCGGAAATCTCAGGATAGTTTCCCTTATTTACAATAAACAACTTAGGGATATTTAAAATTGTCTAAAATGTAATTTTAAGGGTGTCTTTATTTGTGAGCTCATCATTTGTAGAACCTCTCACTTGTGAACAAATTCGTTTCACCTACCTTACTCACAAGTGGTTCATGGTTATTTACCAGTGGTTCGTTCCCTGACAGGGAATCTTTTCTGGTCAGGAAGTAATGTTCAACGTCTTTTGTGAAATGAGATAGGTGATCATAAACTAGGTGGGAAAAAAGAAGTCCCTGGCTTGGAGTTTTTCAGTATCTCTGTAATGTTGGCAACGTCAAAACCCAGTGCTCACTCATCACTTGCATCTTTTGACACAGTGGCTCTTTCTTTCAGTGTGAACATAGATGGTCTTCTCTCTTGAAATGACATATTCAGTTCATTGAGCAGGTTGACCATGTCACATAAGTAAGCAAAATTTTGTGACCCATCCTTTGCCACTGAAATGTACTGCCAGTTGTTAAAGTTTTTTTTTCTGACAGAAATCTTTGGCAATTTTAAATCACTAGCCAGCAATTTCTCTTTAGAAAGTCAACTACCTTTTTGGTATGAGTGAATACATGTGTGCTCTGAGTTCATCTCCTCACAGAGCTTAGTGAACAGACATAGTTAAGGAAACATACTTCAGTAGGGTTGGTAATTTTAATTACATCCTGTAAAATGTTTGTAAATTCTGGAGATGTATTTTTGGTAGCCAGAATTTGTCTATGGATTCCTGAACTTATATTCAGAAAATACATTCTGATCCAAGTAGATGTTACCCGGTCAGGCTAGGTACTATGTCTGGGCACATACTAGCACAAATTTCATAACTCAGTTTTCCTGATATGTTTTTATTCAAACACTTGAACAGTTTTGCAGCTGTAGTGTTCTTTGGCAATAAAAGTACATATAACATGTTCTCATGTAAAACCATATGAAAAAGGTATCATAAAAACAAGCATTATAGCTGGGCGTGGTGGTGCACGCCTTTAATCCCAGCACTTGGGAGGCTGAGGTAGGAGGAGTATTGTGAGTTTGAGGCTGGCTTGGGCTACAGCATGAGCATAAGGCTGGCCTCAGCTACACAGTGCGACCCTGTCTCAAAAAACCAGGGCCGGGAGTTCGGCTCAATAACTTAAGGGCCTGTCTGGCAGGCACGAGGTTATGAGTTCAAGCCCAGGTGCCACAAAAAAAAAATTAAAAAAATAAAAAAAAAAAAACATTGTTATCTTGTTTTCAACATGGCAGACTTGTCAACCTGACTTGCGTACTACCATGACTCATTAATCTTCTCTAAGAATTATACCTTTTTATCTCCTGCAATTTCATCATTTAAAAAAAAAATATACCGCTGACCAAAGAAAAAACATGTCCCACATTTTGAACTGCAGTCTCTTCTAAAAGTTCATGGAACCCATCATTAGTCAGAGTCAATTGTTCACTGATAGTGAAAGTAATATGTATAGCCACTAAAAGTTATGCTTTCTGTGTGGACACTATTATATCATGACCTTTAATAATTGCTTCTGTTCATGCTCATATTTAAAAAGAAACAAAACTCCAAAAGCTTTCCATTTAATAAAGGGTGGTTGGTCTGTCTTTTGCCCCAATTTTCACTATAGATCTGGTTAAAATGCGGTTTTTAAAAGTTTTCTTGCTTCATTCCACAGTCAGCTACCATGTGTCATACCAAGTAGTCTGGGAGACCTTTGGAGACTGTGAATCAAAGGTTGCCATGAAACCATAATGTAAGTAGGATTCTTGCTGTCTCATCATTGGGTCCTTTAAGGAGGCTCCCCAGTGACATTTGCTTTTTACTCAGTTTGACTGGAGTTAGTTATGAGCTTTCCAGATCTATGAAGGAAACAGATAGTGACAGAAAGAGGCAAGGACAGAGGTAAATGAAGTAATGGGTAGGGCTATGTCTTGGTTACTTTTTGCTCGTTGCCGAGACAAAATACCTGACGCCCAAAATTAGGGAAGGAAAGGTTTATTCTTACAGTTTCTCGGGAGTTTCAGTCCATACTTAAGTTGGCTCCAAGATAGCATGGTATGGCAGGCCTGCTGTTCATGGCGGCTGCAAGCTGCAAGGCGCAAGCCGCACTGGCGAGAGAGAGGGTGGCGGAAGAGGAAGCAAGCAAGAGGAAGACCCGCCTTCCCTTATACTGTATCTCAGCTCCACCCCTGGGCGGGTGTAGCAGTCACGTCATTAATCCTGGTGCTAGACAACAAACTGATCACAAGCATCAGACTCAGCCCCATCAAAAGTATGAGAACTTGGGGGTACATAGCATATCCTATACAGGCTACGTGTGGACAGAAATGAGAATTAGATTCTGACACAAAGCCTAACAGCCTATGCTTCTGTACAAGTGAAATATATCAACTCAGTTGCTACTTTAAATCCTGCCAGCGGATGCAGCCTAATTGTCACTTCTCACTGATCAGATTTTGTTATGTCGCTAAGCAATTGATTTACTTTGGTCTCTGTGCAATCAAACTTCTCCGCTAATGTTTATGTATCTTTGCAGTTGCACCCCAGTGTTATCAACAGTGTTTGTTTCACCTAGGATCACCAGGCACTAGCTTTTCACAAGGATCACGCAACTTAGATTTCTCACATGTGTAGTTCTCAGTAGAGCTTGCTCTCCTGTGACAATTTCATGGTGTAGCTGATCTGACAGAGGTAAAGCTTGGCAGCAATGTAGAGCATCTGTAAATATAGATGAAGTTTTCCTGGTTCTTTACCACTCATCTCCTGCTAGGGTGTGGGGTCCTCTGCCTAAGGCGTCTTTCTTCATATTATCGTACAAAGTACTTGGTTTCTTTTTAATGGTGTAAATCTCTTCAGCAACCTCCCTTTCTTTTGCCTAAACTTTATATGTACTGCTATCTAGCCCAATTTTTTTTTCTTTTTTTTTTATGGCAATGGGGATTGAACTCACAACTTCGCGCCTGCCAGACAGGCGCCTAAGTCATTGAGTCAAACTCCCAGCTCTAGTTTTTTGAGGCAGGGTCACACTATGTAGCTCAGGCCCGCCCTGCGCTCATGTTGTAGCCCAAACTGGCCTTGAACTCACAATGCTCCTCCCTCAGCCTCCAGAGTGCTGGGATTAAAGGCATGCGCCACCATGTCCAGCTTCAAAATGTAAGTTTTTCTTTATTTTGACTCAAATTTCACTATAAATCTGGCCACCACTAACCATGCCATAGCCTGAATGTTGGGAAGTTTTGAAATTTAATTCACCAGATTAGTCAGTAGACCATTTTTAGACTCAGTCTCTTGCCAAATCTGAGGGCCTGAGAAAAATATAGATGCATTTTTTTGCCCACATGTAATCCATATGGTCTGTAGTTCAACTGCAGATGAAGTACTTGTTTCTTCCAGAAACCTCATATGCCTAGACATTACTACCATCATTTCTATTAGCATGTTGGTCTTCTTCTCTCCAACCAGAATCACCCTTCAGGTTCTTATTGAAGAATTCTAGGAATTCCCTAGGTCCCTGCTGCAAACTTTTCTAAGCATCTCTTCCAAGCCAGTTCCAAAGTTTCTGAACCATATGGTTAAGTAGTCACAACAACAACATCACTTCTCCAGTACCAGCTTTCTTTATAAGTCAGTGTTGTAGTAGCTAGACACAGTATCTAGAAAGAGAAGAGGTTTAATTTGACTTATGGTTTTAGGGAATTCGGTTCATTGTTGTCTAGATGCAAGGCAGAAACATCATGGTGAAAAGGTATGGTCATCCGTTGCTTAGTTCTTATAGTTCATGGGGCAAGAGAAGTAGAACAGAAGAGCCATGTCACAAAAAGGGTACAGGGATGATCTACAATACCTAAGGCCACATATTTATTTCATCTCTATCTCTATCTCTAGCACTCTTTCTATATATATATATAGATATGGATATCTATATATCTGTATACCTATTTTTATATTGCCAATTCATAAGAGTGGGAGTCTTTGTAACATGTTATGTGATGAGTTTAGTCAAAACTTCTGATTGCCTAATAAAAAATTGATGACAACTAGACAGACATATAGTCTCTTTGGAGACAGATTTATTTCTGTGGTTGGAATTGGGATTAAATCAAACATTTAATAATGTCTCAGCCACCCTACTTGGCACTAAATTATAGCTCTTCTCTTGGCCAAAACAGGAATTGCTACTGTAAAATTACTGACCTAAATAGAGGAACACAAAACAGAACTGAGTCCCACACAAAATTCCCCCAAGGAACTGATTATAAGCTAACCCTACATCTTCCAAGGAAATTTTAGCCACTTCCTAGATTAAGGAGACTCAAAGGATCTATAGTTAATTGGCTAAGGCACAAATTTACAAAGGCAGTTCAAAGAATAAACAGACAACAAGATGCTTCCAATAGGGCACTTATAAACAAATACATTTGGGAAATACTGAGTGGTATGATGGAACTTCAGAAACTACATTAGCATATAAAATGCTCTTCAGAGGCTCCTGTTAAAAATATCTGTGCAACTTTGCTGAAGATGGCTATTTTAAAAATTTATTTGTTCCTGGAGTTCTGTGTTCCTATAATGTTACATCACATTTTGAGTTCCAGGCACTTCTAGAACACCTTTTAGGAATAACAGTAATATCAAGAACTTCCAGAGTGATACAGTTGTAATCTTGGCTAGAATAAAACATTGTGGAAAAGGAAGTATGTTACATCAAAATATCAGAAACCAGAAAAGCAGAGTCCCATCATGTTAATTAGCATTTAGGTCTGTCCCACCAAATTAGGAGGAAAATGGCCCAACCTTCCTCCATCAGTGGTGGTTATAGCAGTTGTCAGTGCATGATCTCACCATGACCTGAATATCAGCATTCTCTTTTCAGACACAGTAAATAATGTAAAATCTTGTCACTGCAAGCATTTGGGTCTGTTTTAGAGTTTTAAGTTATTTCTTTTGTCTGTTATGAATATCTTATGTAGATTTTTTTTATTAAAACTTCCACTTGATGTATTGAGGTCAACTCATTTTTAAGTAGGAAATTGGCATGAACAATTTTGACTTGCACAGATTTCTTTATGGGGTCTCAAGACAATAATAAGGTACATTCACTGAATAGTAACACAGATAGTGCCATCAGTGTCTTTCAAACCAAGTCAATGCCACATAAAGGAGAGAAACAATGTAATGAGGGAAATAATTAAATGTACTACTCAGTATAGTTAACATTTTTGTGTTTCCAAAAATATTTTTCTCTCTAAGAACAAAATGGTCATCTAGCTTTGAAAAGTCACTAGGTCATTTTGAAGTTATTTATAGAGAATGATGTGCTTTCCCCAAATGGAGAGACTTACAACTTTCAAATAACAGCTATATGGCCTTTCTGTAAATATTTATAATAACAGGTTGATATCTATATTAACCACAGAAAAAGAGAGTGGTAGAGAATCTAGAATGCAATATCAATATGTAAACAATGTTTTTCTTGTGTAAGTGGAAATTTGAGTGAATTATGTTTATATTTTTATAATCTCTACTCCTCTTTTTAAGATAAACTCTTATAATGATCATCAGACAAAGAAAAAAATACTTTTGTAAAATTAGATCAGATAAAGCAAAAAAAGAAACCTTGCAATAGGACTGTAAAAAATACAGTGGGTTGATGAAATTAGACACCAATAATATCAGAACAGATGGATCCAGAAAATTAGTATCATCATGCTATTTATGCTTTGGGAATAAACACATGTTCTTTATTGTCTGAGGATAAACCGTGAGATATGTAACTCTGCATGTGGAATCAGACCTAGGCAATCTGCTTTCATTTGCCTTCTAAATTTTATTTTTTTGAGGCACCAGGGATTGAACTCAACCTTGCGCCTGCCAGGGCAGGCGCTTAAGCCACTGAGCCAAACTCCCAGCCCTTCATTTGCCTTCTAAATATGAGTCTCGGGCCGGGAGCTTGGCTCAGTGCCTTAAGTGCCTGCCCTGGCAGGCGCGAGGTTGTGAATTCAATCACCGGTGCCGCAAATAAATAAATAAATAAATAAATAATAAATAATAAATAAATAAATAAATATGAGTCTCTTGTTTCTCAGGTTGCCACCTAATCAACGTGAAACTTATTCACCACTAATGACTGAGCACCCTGAGACTGTATTAACTGAATTCAAAAGTTTTCACTTCTTTGAAAACCTCTTTTCCTCCAGCAGCCTCTGTTATTGTGAAATACCTCTAGACATTTCCTCAAAAATCATTGTGCAGTGATGTGTATTACAAAATGCACAATTTTAGGGATGCTTTAGGTAAACAATCTGCCTTGAAGTTAACCTCGGTCACATATCACTATCAAGTCCTAAAGCCAGTCAAGCTGGCAAGTTAAAAACTCGTAGCTAAAATTGACATTTTTTTTTTTAGCAAAATTCCAACATGATGATGAACTCAGAAATGAGCTAAAGATTCTAATGAGGAAAGTTAGGGCATCTTTGGCATGACAACAGATAACATATTGTCCTATGGCTTTCAGCTCATATTTCCTACTTTAAATCAAATGCCCGGACAATTCCTTAGTTGTGATACACTGTGAACCCAGTGGCAATGGAGTCACTGGCATTACAATTCAGCTTTATGGAACTAGCCTGTAAGAGAGGGTAACTGACAGGAAGCCAAACCACATACTGACTGATAAGTTGAAGCAGGGTGATCACAAACAAGTCAGGCAGAGAAAACATCACAAAACCCCATTATTTGGCAAGTTGAAGCCCTGTGAGACATTTCTGATGGCAGAGAAGTGACAGCAAGGGGGAAAAGATAGAAAGAAAGAAAAAAAACACCAGAGTAGCGTGTAAGCATGAACAGGGAAGGCTCAATTTGTGCAAAAATGTCATGTAGTCCTTGAGGGAAGAGGCAGACAGGTCCTGAAGCTGTGGTCATAGCTGGTGACTAACAAGCAGTTCACAAGTACTCTCCGTGGACTGCATTACAAATAAGAAGTGTGTTTTTAAGTAAGCTCATAGAAAGAGCATTAATACTGAACATCTGAAAGATGACTGAGAATGTTAGCTTTTGCTGAATCACGTAGATTAGTAATGAAGTACAGAGTAACCATTTAAACTCTAATTGATAGTTTAGTGTAATCGTTGAATTCTAATTATGCACAATTAGCAAGATTTAGCTCCTTTAATTGTTGAAATATGTAAATATAATTTATGCATTTTCTAACCAAGTACCCTGTTAGGAGAGATTTCTAAACAGTTGCAAAATTGTTGATGGTAAAATGAAACCAAAAAAGGAATCCTTTTATGTACCTGTGTGGGTATTACTTATCTCTTTTCCTTCACTGAGATCCACAACTCAGTAGTATAAAAAACACAACTCTGTCAAAGAACACATTTTCAATAACTTTCCAGAGTAATCATTCATGAAGATCTGCCTCTAAAAAGTTTTTCTTCCAGGACTGCTACAATGGCCAAAAAGAACTCTTTCATCCATTAAAACATTTTGAAGGTTGAATGGAAATAATTCACTAAATAGCAGGCAGAAAATAAGAGTCAGAAGAAAAAGAATTATAGAAAAACTCCAAAATATGGTATTTGGATCAATGCTAAATGACAAACTCAAAGACAGACACGTGTTTACCTGTACACAAAGTTTTAAACCTAAAGTACAGGTAACTTGTGTCTCCTCAACACAAGCCTGCTACTCTCGCATATTCAGATGAGTATTTTGTAGGATTCTGGTACTGCATGTCATTATGCGTTACATAAAAGTCTTTTCCTGTAGTTGGAAATTATGACTAATACTAGGATATGAAGTATTATTTGCTTTACATTCAATAAATCAAGTATTTTCCATATTAATGTGTATTACATATTCCAAAGTGTAGATGTCCGATAGAGTATCTTAATTTGCCTGTATTTAATTGATTGCAAAAACTCCAGTTCGCACATTTTGACAACCTAAAATTGCAATGAAATATGAGTCAATAAATCCTGTTTTGCTTAATAATTTAGAATTTGTACTTATCCAAATATATGTGTATATCATTTCTTAGAGTATAGATTATTTTATGGAATCAGTGGGATTTTGCCCAGGTCTACATTGCAAGATCCTAAAGGATTTACTTGACAAAGTGGGAATTCAATATGTTTGTAGAATTAATAAACAACTGATGAAGATTGGATAACAGTAATTGTAACACTATAAGAGAATATGCCTGAGCAGTTGTTAGTGTTTTCCGGTTTCTGTTGATATAACAAAAATTTGAAAAATCTTAAAAACCATAGCCATATAGAAACAGTGAATCAATTCTCATCCTGTGGCCAATATCATTTGTAGAAAAAGTAACAAACTGTATAATGTATACATTCCCTTGTTTTATCTTCATACATGTAACATAAAAATAACTTGCTAAGGTTTACTTTATTTAATTATGATGATCATGCATTAAAAAAACCATACATTCCTTTTTGGATATGATTTAATAAATACATTATACAATATCCAGTGTGGTAGAAACCATTACGGTGGCCCCCAAAAATGCATGCTTGTGTAAGTTCTCCATTTGAAAGTGAACCTATAACCTATTTTTACCCAGGAAAATATGTTTAAGGTGATGAGATTACCAGTGGTTAAGCTTCTTTACTTACCAAAGGTGAAGACGTTTTGCTGATGCAATTAAGGTATTTAATCAATTAACATTGAATTAATCAAAAGAAAGAATATCTTGGGTAGAAATGGAAAATCACATGAGACCTTAGAAAAGAAAATTAGGTCTTGCCTGAAATCAGGAACTCAAAGTAGCAGACTATTTTCATTGCTTGAGGTGAAGAATCAAGCTCCCATCTCAGTGATTTCGCTCAACCTGAAGAAATTGGAAGTGGATATCTCTATCCAGATTCCAGACAAGAATACAACCTAGTATTCTTCACTATAACCTTGGAAGACCTGAACAGAGAATCCAATTGTAGATGAGAAAGAGCCTATTGCAGGTTTATGGTAATGCTGGAATATTCACTTGAGGTCCCAAAAGTGTAATAATATGTAATGCAACATGGAAAATTAAAAATCTGTTAACTGTAGGTTTCTGGAAAAAAATAGAAAAGATTTGGTTTTAGTGAATCTCAAATCGTACATGGGTTACAGATATCCATATCTTACCTAAAATGTTAATTTATTTGATATCCTGAATTTTAGTATTTGTTTATTTATTAGTTTATTTGGCTATTTAGTATTATTTCTAAATGAGCCAATCCTACGCAAATTCTTCCCACACTTAGTGCTTCTCTAATTCTCCAGGTAGGTCACTAGTATGTTCCTATAAAGCTTATTTTGAAAAATAGGATAAAATCCTAGTATCACAAAAGTTATTCTGGTGAAAAATAGGCCAACACAAGAAGGAAAATTTAAATTGGAATATTATAAAAAACCAGGTTTACTTTATGATATTTATTATTGAAACATTCACACGTAATTAATTCAAAACATGCTGCAAACTTCAAATACACATGCACAAACACACACACCTGTACAACCATTAAAACACATTCCTGAGACTACATGCTATTTGATAGCTTCATTGTAACACATTAAAGAGTGTTTTATTGAATTTCCTTTTTAATCCAAAGCAGAAAAGTCAAAATATTTTTTAAAATCTATGTTTAAATTTTGGGTATTTCCTCAAGTCACAAGAATCCAGGTAAAATAATCAGGACCAGACTTTCTGAATTACAATTATAGCTTATTTAAACATGATGCCTGCTATTAAGTCTGTTAGAAGTTGTGAGAAATTTTCTACTGTGAAACTATTGTGTTAGACTTTGCATGCTAAAAGTGTTTTAAGTGAAAAGCACGCTAGTTTCAATGTCAATGAGTTTCTGGTTTAAATCCTTATTATATAATTTATTAACTATTTGTTTTTGAAGAAGAAATAGAATATTTCCGAGCATTACACGCTTCATCTGCAGAATAGACAACACAATATGTACCTGGTTTTGTTAATGTGACATTTACTATTAATTATAATTTAATATCTGACATGTTAATACAATAATTCATTTAATTTGCACATTTACTACCTTTTCAAGATTGAGAAAATTGAGAGTCAGAGATATTAATTAACTTCCAAAATGAGTTAATACATGTATGCACGTTAGAACTCAAACTCAGGCAAGCTTTTCAATTTAATATTCCATAGTTTTTCAAATAAAGTTCATTTTTTATATTTCCAAGCATGTCAGGAGTTTACCTTATTGTATAAGGGTGGTTAATACAGAGTGAGAAAACACACAAGGCACAAACTCATGATATGCTCATCAGAAATGTCTGCTTGCTTATGCTATTTGTGGAATGTTTGTGTCATCAGGTAGCATGGGTCCTTGCTTTAGTAGAATTGGAAAATAAAACACAGAATCACAAGACAAAAAGGCTTTAATGGAAATTTAGAGACAAAATAGGAAAGGAATACTCACTAGAAAGGGTTGCATTCCAATACAGGGTTTCAGAGTAGCCCACTGGCAAAGGAGGAAGGTCAGCTTTCAAGGGTTCGATTATCAGTATTGCAGTCCTGATGCCATGGCTGAGGGCTGATTCCATTTGCATGAAAGGATTGTTTCTTTCTGTGGTGGTCTCAGGCATTCAAGTCCATTTTTCCTGAAATCAAAGTGAACATAGGCTTAGGACAATGACTGGAGGTGTCAAAGTGTAGTTGACCGTCCCAACATGCTACTTATTTTCATTATCTCATTCTTGAAGGCAGGTTGGATCGTGTAAATTAAGGGCTACACAATCCTGTCTGATCAGCTCCTACACGGATACTCCTCAATGAGCAGCATACTATTATGTACAACTGAGAAGAGATTTAACCCAAGAGGTAGAGTGTCAATATACAAAATGAAGGACAAGTTTTGGTATGCTTTTATTTATCGAGCATTTTCAGGCCTTCATGAAGAATCATGGTGTATAGCAAAAATGCCTTTATTCCCCTACCTGTCCCATAATAAAAAACACACACATCATGTTCTTAATGAGAAGCAAGAAAGGGCTCAGGATTCTGTCTGCTTCCCAACACTGGTGGAGCTGTATGTCATGACTAGGTCATGACACCTATAGCATTATTTCTTATTACCTTCCCCCAAAATACTATGAGACAAGTAGGGAAGATACTACCTTTGTTTTCAGAAGAAATTCAAACTTGGGAAGGTTAAAAATTGTGAGTTGGCACTTGAAGTTGTAAGATTCATGTAAATTTTTTCTTGTTTTTTCTTCATAATTACATATACTTACAGCAGCTGTATTGAAAGACGTTTACCATTTATAAAAGTCGTTCCTTTTTGTGAAGCTACTTAAAAGGAAGAAAGTAAGAAGACAAAAAAAAAATGATGCACACACATTGTGATCTATAAACATATATTGGTGCATAGGAATTCAAGGTTAATTTGACTTCTCCACATTCTTATTTCAAATAACACAGCAGGTATTGTTTTTCTTTCTCTGCATTCAAGTGTGGAAGGAAAGGAATGTGAAATAGAAAATGGTTTATATCATGCATTTCACTACAGAATATGTTCTGATCACAATTTGCTATGTTCATTCCTCCTTTATAGCATGACTAAGAGATCTCAGATGTCAGACTGTCACAGAGGAAGTGACAATGAGACAGAGGAAAGAATTTTTGTACCAAGAGCATCAAGGCAACTTTCAGGGTAAATCTTTGGTAAAGACAAGAGAATAGTACCATTTTGCTTTCTAATATGTGAGAGTAAGTCATTATACAAATTTCCACATAGTAATTCCCATTCTCATTTCATTCTTAATTTTTGGATATGATAAAGTTATTTTACACTTGAAGACAGACTTTTCTTCTATTTAAGGTCAAATTAGAGATCAACCTGATTTAGAGGATTATATCACCTCTCATGTAATATGGGACTATTGAAAAACTCAGTGTATCTAGGTAACTTATTCTCTGATTTGTAAATTGCTCCTTAGTTACTGTGACTGAAAAGAGGTTTGTTTTACCAAATCTAACCTTTCTATTCACAGTTAGTAACGAATGCACAGGCTTTCAGTTAAATGTCATTGTCACCTGGATATTCACAGGAGATAGGAAAATGTCATTCACAGTAAGCGAAGCCACTTCAGGCAATAAGTAGCTATTATCAACTTAGTTTTGCAAAGTATGGCACTTTTTTACAAACTGTGAATTTTATTTATAGATTTTTGTTTTGTTTTGTTTTGTTTTTTGCATTAGATCCCTTTGTTGTATACATTTGAAAAAGCTGTAAGGATTACAGATTCTTACTGATTTCATACAATAAACTTAAAACAGGAAACAGACCTATCTAAACCTTCCTCATGATTAATTTAAAGACCGCCAATGAGTCATTTAAATTATGGTTTGTTCTACATAAACAGTTTGAGGTTGTATCTTAAATTTCAACCTGCTAAGAAAAAATGAAAACAAAATGAACTTTATACTCTTGTACTATATATACTAAGCTTTTGCTTTTCAGTATTCAACTTTTTTTGTAAATGTCAGTTAATAGTCATTAGTTTCCTGAGAAATGGCTTAATCTGAGCTTTGTGAAATTTACTGGTTTTAGGTTTACATGAGTTTTAAAGACTTTTTAAAATTTTTGCTATTCATCTTCATTGAGTTTTAAGTTATACTTTTTTATTATTAAATCTTTCATTGAATTTTAAATATGATTCAGTTCCATAAGAGGCTTCCAAGAATCCATGACTTAGTCTCCCAGGGGTAGAAACAACCGTGTTTATGTATTATTCACATTTTCTCATATTAATAATGATACTTAAGGATGAAAGTTTTATCAATATTATCAAGTAAATAATTTTCAAGGGTCAAGTTATTGTATTTACATGCAGATTCTAAATTTTGAAAGACAGTCAAGTGTTTTATAGGGTAGAAAATAGACTCATTTTTCTGATCCACTGCTATAATTTTTTGAATTTTTTTGTAATATCAAAGTTTTTTTTAATTAGCTGCCAAATGAGGCACATATTTTTAGGAGAAAATTCTTACACTTTTGAGAGAGAAAGCTGCAATCTTTTTTTTAAAAAAAAATACTATATCTGTAATGATGTTTTTGTTTCATTTTTGATTTTTAAGTTTTTAGTGCATGTACATAATGATTGCATTCATCGTGGGGAATTGGTAAATGTGTATAATATATCTTTTTGTTTCCCCCTACTCTTCACTATCCTTTTATTTTCTCAGCATCAGATTCATTTATGTGTCTCATAAGTCATTATAAAGTTAATTAACATATATTAAGATTAGCAAACAGATCACTAGGCCAAAAACATATAAAACAAGTAATACATATATATGAAATCATTTTTATTTAAACTAAAACTCTTGAAAGGAACCAATTTAGGACATCAAGTCTCTAATTATTTTAGCTGGGCTAGGGACAAGTGGGCTCATTACAATACTGAAGAGAGTTTGTCCAGGAGCCTGAGTGTCCTTCAACACTTTTTTCTGAATCATGTGATCTGTGACTTTAAACTGAGTATGCTCAGAAATGTGGCCACTCACACATGGGCTTTGCTGTATGAGTGTGTAAAGTAAATTCCCTGGGGCTTCTTAGGTTAGAGAGAGCATTGCACTGAAAGTAATGCATTCCCTTACTGTACAATATATTTTTCTCCATTCTTTTATGTACTTTCAGGTTATGTTCATTGACTTTGCATAGACCAAGAGTAAAATCTCCTGCACTGAATGAAAATCTAATACTTTTCTATTTGAAATTACTAAAAATATGTCTCAAATATTATATCTAAAATTCTATTTTTATTTATTTATTTATTTATGGTTTTTTTGGTACCGGAGATTGAACTCATAACCTTACACTTGCCAGGCAAGTGCTTGTATCACTGAGCTATATCCCCGACCCTATATCTAAAATTTTATATCAAGCGCACTTCAGATCTATCACTCAAGGAAGTGAGCAAGTTATCCTAAATCTCCTGAGGACAATTTTATATTTTTATTTTTCATATAGTGATTTATATATACTTTATAAGTATAGTGATTAGTAAACTCAGTCATGTTAAAAATATTAATACATTTAATTCAAAGAATGTTTCTGAGTAGGAACCAATTTTTCAATTGAGGAAAATGTTCACAAAAGATACTTCCATTGAACTGTACATGTCATATATTTCAAGACAGAGCTCAGTGGAATTCTGATACGAAAGAGATATTAAAGAATTTTACCTAGAATTCTCTACAATATCATTTCTAAAATCTCATTCTATGTTTAATACTAAGAGCATTCAAGAGCATGGAGCACACCCTAAAACTTTGATATAATTTGAAACATATTGGTAAACACTTTGACATGTGTGCTAATTATTGGACCAAAGATTTATTTTTTTTGCTCAGCAGCATGTAATGATTAAGATTCATTTTAGTGGACTTTGGCTACTATGATTTGGATGTGTTTTGTTCCCTAAGGGTTTGTGTGTTTGAAGCTTGCTCTCCAGTGTGGTGATGTTAATAGGTAAAGATCTGCTAAGAACTGAGTGTCAGTGTGAGATTGTTATGTCAGTGGGGACACTGGTGTCCAGAAGGATTAAGGTATTTTTTTCCTCGCAGCATCAATTGATTTCTCACAATGGCTAGTTGTAAAAGAGCAAGACTAGACTCTTGCCACTCTGTGAATTGCTGTCTTACCATATGATCTTACGCATACATACGCGTTCATGCCATTCCCAGTGTGATAAAGTGAAGGAGGCATTCCCCAGAGTCTAGCATATATCAGAGTCAAGGTCTTGGACACTCAAACTTTTGAGCTAAATAAGCATCTTTTTAAAAAAAGACTTGCCCTTGAATATTTTGTTATAGCAAAGGAAAAGAGACTAACACCCTCACCAAGGTCCTGCTATTCATAATAAAAATACTAGCTTCTCTAAGTTAAATAATGTTTCCCTAGTGATTCATATCTAGTTTGTAAATGTGTACCCAAATTGACAGATTATATCTAGAAATACGGAGAGTAAATCTATACAGAATGGCACAGTTCATGATAGCTAAGTCTTAGAAGCAGCTTATTTGTCCATGAAATCATTAATGGATAAAGAAAAGGTAGTATCTACACAGAATGAAGTGCTACTCTGCCAGAAAGAAAACTTGAGTTATCTGTAGAAAAATGGATGCACCTTGAGATCATAATGTTAAGTGTAATAAATCAGATATATAAGCTTAGATATCACATGGTTTCTCTTGTATGAGAAATAGGAATTGTAAATAAAGTTCAGAATCAAAGATAGATTAGGGAAGTAGGGAGATAGATCTTTCTCAAATAGGAAGCAGATCAAGAGATGGTGGGTGTGACAGAAGATGGAAAGGGGAACAAAAGGGAATTGTGGAATACTGTCTATGTGAACCAACTAAATATGAGAAATGTAAACGTTGTATGCTGTAAATATGTACTAATAACAATTAAATTAAAATTAGAAAAGCTCTTTTCTATATCTGTCTTCAAATAGTATAGTTGGTCCTATTTTAGGGATAATTAAGATGAAATTCTAAATATTCTCTTGGCAATTTTTAACAGCTGTACCACTAGATACTCATTATTTGTCCAAATAGATTCAGAAGATGACTTTCTGAAATGTAATTCATGCTTTAATCAGCAAAGATACAGAAATGTCAGAAAAGGTTATTTAAATATTTTTTTAAAAAACACTGTTTGTTTCACACATCTGTGAAACAAAATCTACCCCATCTGGGATGAGAGAGATTTTCCAGAATGAAAGCAATTTTCTCATATGATAGGGTTGTGAGTTTCTTGGCCAGAATTTTAAGATGTGTGTGCCTTTCTGCTTAATTTGGAAAAGGTGATGAAATCCTTCTTCTTCGTTGCTATATATATTCTGTCTACTGTATATCTTCCAGTAGTCACTAATCAAGAGTAAGTGAAATTTATTATTTCTTTGTTAAATTGTAGATGTATTTTGCTTTAGGATATTTTATTGTATGATACTCATATGTGTAAGAGATGACTTTGCAGAACTGACAGGAATTGTAGTAAAACCATGAAAAACAGCAATAATGCAGAGTTGCATTTCTGTAACTCACTAGCTTAAATGTGGGTAGCATACTGCATTTTATTCGTGGTGTCACTCCTTAATAGCCATTTTATCTAATGAGACCATCTGCCAATGCTTTAAGTATTGACTACTTCTTTAAGTATTAAAAATATGTACTTAAAATGCCATTTCCTTTCTGCTGTGCACAACCTGTTTCATGAAAGCAAGAGAAGTTCATAGGTTTGACCTGTTTCAGAAAAGTATTCTCTTTTCTAAGCTCTTTGACTGGATTTCCCTTTAGATTTACATCAAACTAATTCTGGGTAGAGTTTAGTGATCTTTGACATCAATGGAGTACTTTTTCTTAGATGAAATATCATTCTATTCACTAAATTACAGCCAATTACATTTAGACCTTTGACCAAGTTAATAACCTTGAGATCAAGCAAAGCATTCAGGGGAAGAGAACTCTAAACCATCGCTTCCTTTTTTCTATGAATTGGAACTTTACAGTGGGCTAATTAGTGGCATATAGATTTGTTCCCAGAATTTAGAGATAAAGATATATTAAATTTTTATGAAATTATTATCACTAAAAAGTAAAATTTAAGAAGGGGAGGCTATAAAAGATAATATGTATCTAATGTAAAACTAATACAAGAACTATGAGTCCCTATTATGAGGAAATATAAGTGAATTTACTTCGTTGTTTTCCTGTCCATTATTATTAAAACTCCTTTTATCCCTTATCACCAGACAAGAAATACAAATATGTGACTTAATCTATATTGTGGTGTTAGTCACTTTCTCATTGCTGAGACATATTCAAAGAGTTAATGTAGACATTTGTTAGAAGTCCATATTCAAAGTGTCCCCCGAAACTCAAGGGAAACTCTTAGTTGTGAGTCTTTGCAAATAAGTAGATACTTATGAATAAATACTGCTGATATACAATTGCACAAGGTAAACATTTCTATTCAAAACTGGAGAAATGGGAGAATAGAAAAGATAAGGCCAAAAAAAAAGACCTAAAATGACCAGAAAGACATTATATCCTGTAGCTCCATGTTTTGCATCAAGAGCAGATTGTGGTAAGATACTAATTACAAAAGGATTAGGCAGTCCTACTTTTATGTCCCTGTTTATTGAATCCCACATGATGTCTTCCTTGGACTAGTTTTCCTTACTGCTATAGTCATCAGCAGGCATTCCATACTCCTAGCATCTCTGATTTCTTGGCGTTTCCACTGAAATTTAACTTCACTCTCAAATCTTCCCACACTGCCCACTCAGGGGTACACTGCATGGTTTTCCAGAGCTTTGTTTGAAAGCTAGGTGGAAGCCTCTTTAACCTCACAGCTCTTACATTCTGCATACCTTTAAACCCAGCAAGACCTAGTTGATTACAGTGCCTACCACAAACTTGAACAGTAGACTATGGTTTCAGTGGCTCTTGAGTGCATATTCCAGTAATGCCTTGGAGCCATCTTTTCTATTGTCTTAAGGCAGGATAAAGTAAGTATCCAACTCACAAACATTCAAGTTACAAGCTTTGAAAGGAGTACTCTAGAAAAGTCACAGGTGTACCATATGAGACTCTCATGTCTGTTTATAAACCAATCTAACTTACAAAAATACTCCCAGAATAGAACTCTTTCAGAAGTCAGCAACTTAGTATACTATTTGGCTTCCTTTTCATGCTAATCTTTTCAACAACCATATTCTCCCTTGTCTCAACTTGGCAAGAAGTTTCTCTCTCCGCAAAACTGGAAACCTTTTTATTTTTTTATTTTTTGTCTACCTCTTTCTATTGTGTCTCCCTGCAAATATGATCAAAAGATGCCCACAGGACCAATCCAACAGCCTGAAAGTTGGGGTACCTTAAAATCTCCTCAGTCAGATCGATTAGTCTAATTCTCTTAATCTTAGCCTTCTGAAAAATCTCACAACATGAACAAAGCAAAAAAAGACATTTAAAAAGTTTTTAAAATTGCAAACATTTTCTGGCAGAAAATAACACACATGGACTGTTGTACTGTTGCCAGTGAAGACTTTGTTCCCAAGTGAAACCTCAGGAGGCCAGTCCTCACTGTTCACATTTTTAGCATTCTGGTCTTCTAAGTGCCAACCAAAACCACCTATCAGGCTTTGTTTGAAGAATTATAAGGCTTCAGCAGCCTACATTTCTAGACTTCTCTGAACTCCTCTTGCAAACTAACTCCAAGTGTTTCTGAATCATATAGTCAGGTACAACCAGAGCAGTAAAGCTACTCTGGTACCAATTTCCTATAGTTATCACTTTCTCATCACTGGGACAAAACATCTGACACAATTTAAGATGAAGAAAAGTTTATTTTGACTCACAATTTAGAGGCTTGATTTCTGGATTTGTTGCTTCTAAGGCAGAAACTGCACAGCAAAGGGCATGGTGGAGGAAATATGCTCATCCTATAGCAGCCAAAACATACAGAGAGAAGAGAAGAACCAGGCCAAGAATACACCACTTTGGGTCATGCCCCATTGCTATCACCCACTGCTTTAGACCCAGCCCCACCTCTCAGCAATACATTGTACTACTGAACTCATCAACCGATGGATCCACTGATGAATATAGTATTTTTTAATCAAATTAGTCTTGGGGAGCATTTTAAATTTAAATCAATAATTGCTAAAATCAAATGACTCAGATTGCATGATTTATAAACAAAGATATTTATTTCTCATGTTTCCAATGACTGGGAAGACCAAGAACAAGCCGCCTGCATTGATGTATGACAAGTGCTTCTCTCTGCTTCCAAGATGAGAAAAACAGAACCATATATTAAAAGGCCTAGAAATGGAAAGAGTGTGGCTGAATTTAAAATAACACTTATAAAATGATTTTATATAGAGCCATAAAGATTGTGTGTGGGTGTGGATGTTTGTGTGTTTTGTGTGTGTGTTGGGGGAGGGGCGTTATTCAGATGGGAGAGAAGGCCAAGATCAAGATGCTGGCATTGGTAGATTATGACCGCAGATATCTGCTTTCAAGAACCATTCTCCCCAAATCTTGAAGAAGATATAGTTATTATAAACATAATGATATTCATTGTGGAAATCATATTTTCTTTAAAATTGTCATTATTTTAGAAAAATTTTGTAAATTATTTGCAAAATGCTTGGAGAACATTTACCCCTGAATACTACTGTTATTTTTTTTAAACTTCAGAATAAAAGAACAAAATTGGGATGTGAAAACAGATAGCAAATTGCCAAATTAAACAATATTTCTCTTCTGCAAGATTCAAGAAAACCAAGATAAGGCAAAAACAGAGCAATCATTGAAAATGGAGGGATCGTTTTGGATGTGAGGATATCGGCATCAACATAATGTGAACTTTAAAATGTTTACATTGGTTACACTTAAAAGTCTTTTCATAATAGAAAATAAATTGTGTCAAACCCTGTAAAACTATTTGGTATATCCAGAGTGATTACTATTGAAAGTATTTCATTCATCCCAGCAACATAATCTCCAAGCGTTTAGCAGTAAATTTCTCCAAGATTTTTAGGCTAAAATCCAATGTATTTTTAACTGAATCTTTGAGAAGCTCCTGGAAACTAAACCATTCTCATGTTATATATAATAACAATCATTTCCCATGGGGCATCCTTAAACTAGATTGTTCCCATAAGTTACACTTAAAATGTTTCCCACATACAAAATTTACTTTGTTTACCAAATAAATGAAATCACTACAAATTGTGAAAAGCACATTGATAAATCTTTGAACATGTTACTATTAATTTTGTTGTGTTAATTTTTCATGCCAACTACTAATAGAGAAATTATAGTGTGAGACTTTTAACAAATAGATTTTCAAATTTGATAGCTTTATTTTTCACAAAACAGCTTTGTATATAATGACAGTCACATAATATTTAATATGTTGTGGGTATCTTCTTTCAGAAAAATCTGCATATGCATCCTGACTATATACTCATTACTCTTCTACAGCATAAAGAGTTAGTATAATTCCTAGTATTGCATTTTCATTTGTTCATATATGTTTTACTGAATATTACATGAAATTAACATACAAGCAGTTTATATTTCTTTCCCAAAGTATATTTTCAATTTTATAAGCATTTCCCATCTTCCAAAGTAGAATTCTACCTTAACTTTTCCTATTTCTGTACCACATAGAACTATACCAAAATTTATGGTGTCGAAAGATTCTTAGACAACTTATTGCATTCTTACTTAAATAGGACATTGTTTTATATCTAAAAATTTTTCTGTATATTTGTTATTTAAAATCTAAAATATTAATGTCTACAGTTCAGAGTTATTTACAAAAACACTGTAATACATCCGACTTATAAGATGAAGGTATTTGAAAACATTAATATTTGCAAATATCTAATTATGTACTAAGCACTATGTAGGTAACTCCTTGAAAATTATTACTGTTATGTTTTACAAATTAAATATTATTAAATATACACTTTTTTATCAAGTATGTTTACACTACACAAATACACAAAACCTGTGGGTTCATAAGATTAATATTCAATTGGAAAATCTGGAAAAAATATTTACACTAATTCTGAGTTCGTAGATACTATTTTAAAATATTGTCATTAGTACATGCTTTTAGTAAATAATGGTTACATTTATTTTGGACATTTGGTTCATGTATATAATACATCTGCATTTCTTTTCACCTCATATCTCTCCCGTACTTCACCATTGCCTCCAACTGTTGGTCTTTTCACTTGCGAAAGCTCTATTTTCATCATGATTTCTCTTCAGTTCTTTTTTATTTTTCATCTTTTTTCCTCTCTTCCTTTACCACCTCCATTTCTTGTTCCCCCACCCATTTGAAAAATATAGAGCAAATGGATAGATGAATAGGAAATAACACAATCTTGTTTCTCTTTATAAAATGATAAAGTATATTCTCTCACCAGGTTATACTAAATCAGATATATAAATAATACATGTTTCATTACATAAATTATTTAGCACTATTTATTGGACAAATACATTGGAACTGATAGACTGCTGGAGCTAAGAATCAAACAGGAAAACCGTAAGGAATAGTATGACAGAAAGGAAAGACAATCAGAGGACAAAGAACAGGAGCAAATAACTGATCAAAGGAGGATGGGGTGAAGGAACAACATGGAAGTTTTCCCACTGTAGTTCATATCTGAACTGACAAGTGAACTATGATTTATCCAAATTCGCAGGACTCATGAGATAGTGTATGGAGGTAAGTATGGTCCTGAGAGTTACCTCATTTATAGTCAAGGAAACCCAATGACATTTAATTTAATTTTTCTTATAGTTAACAACCATAAACACATTTCATCTTATGAGAAAAATAAAGGTCAGAAAAATTCAAATCTACATTTGTCTAAGTTCCCCTAGCTAATGAGAGCCCTTGAAAAGAACTTGTACTTTTGTAGCTCTAGAGTGGAAACCAATCTACCTAACAAAAATAACATCATGATAGAACATACAGTGGGAACAAAATAAATGCTTAATATTCAATTTGAAAAACATGCAATGCTTAAGCAACTCCAGAAAATTAGAACTTATTATGGATATTTATCTTAAAATGCTATGTATCTTAATCAAATTGGTTCTTCTATATATCAAGTAATAGTCACACATTATTTAAAACCTTCTATATTTTACCAAAACCTTCTTGGAAACAGTGTGATTCTTAATCCTCTCAGTTTGACACGGTTCTAGTAATAGGTACACATTGACATATAGTTGATCATACAACAAGGTAATTTTATATATATTTCCCTAAGGAGAAGTCATATTTGTTGTTATTGTTTCTGCCCCAGAGAATATCTCTAGTAATCAATGTCCAGAGAAAAATTCAATATAAACAGCAATCATGAATAATTTCAATAGTGACAGCAATAAAAGTCAATACAAATGACAAGCAAGCACAGATTTCAAAGAACAGTACATATTTTTTGCCTTATAATAATAAGAAAAGTAATCTGCATTGCTGATTGAATATCACATCACAAAACTTTATTCTGAATATAGTAATGCTGAACTTTGGAAAGAGAAGAAATGTTGGAGATTCAGCTTTATTCTTTGAAATACCATAGGATGTTGAAGTATTTTACCAACTATTCATCTTTTAAAAGTACTATTTTAATACATAATACAGTAAGTTTTTTATGAAAATTGACTAATGATGAACTTAAACATTGCCATAAGCCACAAATCACCTTTTAATCAAACTAATACACGAAGAAATGACATTTAGTTTTCATGGTTTACAAGAGTATTTATTTTTGCTCGCTTTGATTATTTTGTTGTTGACAAGGAAAGAAACCTTATTATGTGGAGAGATCTTTTCTAAGGATTAATATCTTGCTAAAAATGATCTGTTTTTTTTCTAAGTTTTAAATTTTTAAGAATCTTTTATTTTCCTGTTATATAAAATTCACTTGCTTGTATTCTGCATGGTAATTATAATACTACAGAATATTTACCTTAGTATACAAAATATAGTCATATGGAATAAGAGAAAATAAGATTATGGACTCTGATTCTAGATAATATTAAAAAATAATACAGTTTTTTTCATTAAATGAAATTTATGCCTGTGGATTTAGTCATGGAACATTACATGAAATTACAAATTTCTCTTTTGTGGAATTTGGTTAACTTCTCTGAGAAGTGATGAATAATCTTCAGTAATTTTGTTAATGAAACATAGCTTCTGAATTATCAAGAGATCATTTTCATGGGAAGAATTCTAAAATGGACCCCTAGACTCCTGCTATCTCCTACATAATCATTCTATATAATCACCAGTCAGCCAGAGTGAGAAAACTGTTACTCCTATTAGCATTGCATTGCATAGGAGAAGGACTGCTGCATATACAGTTGTTTTCCTTAATAAGTTGACTTCGAATTTTAAAAAAGAGAGATTGTGTGATCAATACAAAGAAGTCAGAGAAATTTTATGCAAGAGATGTTCTCCTGGTCACCTTCATGAAGGACACAAGCAGTTCGTGAGCTCTCTGAATGGGTAGCCCATGAGGGGTACCTACATGATATTTCCAGGAGTTAAGAGTGATTTTCTGCCTGTAGCTGACAAAGAAACAAGGGCCTGAGTCCAACAATCACACTGGACTGATGTCTTCAAATAATCAGTGAGCAATAATTTCATGTTTCTATGTAGAAGATCTGAAGAATCACAGTAGATTGCAAGACTAACACTATTTTGACATCAGCAAGGTGAAACCCTGATGATACATTAGATACGTTATCAGGCTGTATCTAATGGAGAAAGACCTGAAGTCTTGATCCTATCAAAATGCGAAATCATTTTTTGTTGTGTCAAACATCCAAATTTCTAAATCTCTGTTATACAAGATGATGATAATAAAAAGATTTACGCATGATAGAACTGCTTCATTGTTTATTGGTGCCCTAAAAACAAAGCAAAACAAAATAAAGAAAAAGTTAAACTTAAGCTTTAAAGATTTAATCAATAAGATTAGTTGGTTTCTAGTGATGAACCTGGAATTTTATAAGAATAATAAGATGGTTGATTTATAATCCTTAATATAATGAAATTTATATAAATTTGCTATCTTGCTCTGCTGAGACACATTTATTTACTCTGGGAAATCTTTGGGAGTTGTCATATTTTGATGCAAAAACCCCTAAAGATTACTCTAGACTTTTCAAGAAGAAAAGTATTCATTTCATGGACCTAAGTATTAACTAAAGCAACAGAAGGAATGGTGGGATGTAGTGAGGTGGTCTCATTTTGCTTTAAAATTAGACTTTCAGATACATTAGCAATTACTGTATGTGTGAACAGGAATATTGACAAGAAACATAGAAATAGAAAATAGCTACATAGACTTCTTCTACTACCCCTAAGCCTATCTTAGTATCTGTATTACGTGCATCTGTAGGTTTCTGAGGGCCTTCTAAACGATATTTGTGATGGTATATTGTAATAAATTCTTTTTTTTTTATTTAAGAGAAAATAGATACAGAAGCTAGAAATAAAAGTCAAAAAAGACAGACAAACAACAACAACAGATCTGATATGATAACATTGTAGGTTTACACACTGAGGTGGTTGAAGTTTGGCAGTAGTTACAATATTGCATATCATTACCTTCCTAGGGGTTGGGGATATTGACAGATATAGACAT